>CAUYQV010188203.1:0-17336 GCA_963574575.1 Galagoides demidoff
TCCGCCTCCCAAGTAGCTGGGACCACAGGTGCCTGCCACAACGCCCGGCCATTTTTTGGTTGCAGCCATCATTGTTGTTTGGCGGGCCCGGGCTGGGGATTCGAACCCGCCACCTTAGGTGTACGTGGCTGGCACCTTAGCCAATTGAGCCACAGGCGCCGAGCCGAGAAGTGATTTTCAACCAGTGTGCCATGGCATACTGGTCTGCCATGAGAGATTCTTAGGTGTGCTAAAAAATTTTTTAAATATTATAAATTAAATTATTTTCTAAGGAAGTTCAAAAGCACATTAAGTATATTCTTTTCCTTATTCTTTTTGTTTTGATCAACATAATGTAAGTGTGCCACAGAAGTTTAACTATAGGTTGAAATGGGCCGTGAGTTTAAAAAGGCTGAAAAACACTGACCTAGAGCAAAATGTGGCATATAACAGATACTCAAAAAATATTTGTCGGCCGCCAGGCGTGGTGGCTCACATCTGTAATCCTAGCACTCTGGGAAGCCAAGGTAAGTGGACTGATTGAGCTCAGGAGTCTGAGACCAACAGCAAGACCCTGTCTCTACCAAAAATAGAAAAACCAGTGGGGCATCATGGCAGGTGCCTGTAGTCCCAGCTACGCTGGAAGCTAAAACAAGAGGATCACTTTGAGCCCCAAAACTTGAGGTTGCTGTGCACTATGACACCAGGACACTCTAGCCTGGGGCAACAGAGTAATACTCTGTCTCAAAATATATATATATATTTGTTGAATTAATGGAGAATGGAAAGAGAGAATGAGAGAAAGAGAGGGAGTGATATATCTTAAAATAAAGAGTTAAGCATTGACGTTAACACTGAAAGGGTTAAGTGCTTTCTTCCAGGCTAAATAGACCAGTTAGTGTCAGAACTGGGACAAGAATTCAGGCCTCCTCACTTTCTCTGATGGATCTTCTTTCTTCAAATCCATCCTATAAATGTTTTCTCAAGTTTCTCTTCTCTTCCTCATTCTATCACCCCCGGCTAAAAGGGCTTCTATAGTTTTACTAATAACTCTCCAATTTATATCTATCCAATTATCTGTCATATATAGATGTTCTATTAGCAACTCAAAATCAAAAGGACAAGTAACAAAGTTATGACATCTCCACCCACCCTCACAGATACACACACCAGGTGCTCCCTCCTGAGCCACTGTAGCCTCTCTATCCATAGAGTGGGGCACCTGAGACAGAAACATGGAAGGTAGCATTCAATTTTGTTAAATTACCTTTACTATCCTAGGACATACACCATGTGTTTTACTTCATTTAACCTTGCCAATAAAAGCCAATAAGAAATCATACAACTAGAATTTAAAAGGGAAGAGAATAGCGTAAAAAAAAAAAAAATCGGGCGGTGCCTGTGGTTCAAAGGAATAGGGCACCAGCCCCGTGTACTGGAGGTGGTGGGTTCAAACACAGCCCCAGCCAAAAACTGCAAAAAAAAAAGCATAAATTGTATATGTGTATTTGCCTATTTGCCACTAATGCTTAGCACCATCAACTTCTCTTTCTGTCAGACTCCTCCAGTACCAACACCAAATCCTGCTGATTTTTCTACCAGTCCTTCTGACTGCTGCTATTCTGACTTGAATTCTCCAGAGTCTCCTGGACTACTGCCAAGAAACTCCTGGATGGTCTCTCGGTCTCAATATCACCTCAATCAATTCTATCCCCCACTTCGCCTGGAGAATGAACTTACTAAAAATGTAAGTTATTTCTGATTCAAACAAGGAGGAAGGAAGGCTGATACATCTCAGAGTTAGGACAGTTATAGGAAACTCTTAGAGAAAAGGTGGTAAAGTC
This sequence comes from Galagoides demidoff, assembly GCA_963574575.1. NCBI lineage: Eukaryota > Metazoa > Chordata > Mammalia > Primates > Galagidae > Galagoides > Galagoides demidoff. The sequence goes on from CAUYQV010188203.1 coordinate 1,824, forward strand.
TCAGTAGAGGGAAAACTGAAGATTAAGATAGGAGATGTCCCCAGTGACTCTGAGGAGGGTAGTGATTTGAGGAACATTAACATTACCGGTAAGTCTTAGATTTACAGAGAGAAAATTATAGTTTTTTCTCTTTATTTTATTATTTATTTATTTATTTATTTATTTTCCTTTTGAGACAGAGTCTCTCACCCTCAGTAGAGTGCCATGGTGTCACCAGCTCACAGCAACCTCAAACTCTTGGGCTTAAGCAATTCTCTTGCCTCAGCCTCCCACATAGCTGGGACTATACACACCCACCACAGCGCCCGGCTATTTTGTTGTTATTGTGTTGTCATTGTTGTTTGGCAGGCCCACATTGGGTTCAAACCCGCCAGCCCTGGTATATGTGGCCGGCACCCTAGCTGCTGAGCTACAGGCACTGAGCCAGAAAATTATGTTTACATCTAAATTTATCTTAAGATAAACATAAACACCATGAGAATAAAATGTGTTCTTTCTAGCCCCCCCCACAAAAAAATAGTTCCATCTATCCAAAGGAAGGAAGAAAAGGGATAAAAAACAAAAAAAGAAATAAAAAGAAATGTGAAGTAGAAAACATTAAATAAGGCTAAAAACTCCTAATAAAATAATTATAATAAGTATAACTGGGTATAAAGTCACTATTCAAATAGTAGAGACTAGTACTAAATTGAATCTATGTGCAATCTATAGGAGGAGGAGGAACAGTGACCCATTTAAAAGAAAGTACACAACGAGGTTGAAAATCAGCAAAAATAGAAACAAAAGCCAGATTAGCACTTTGAATGTCAGACAAAACAGAACGCAAGGCATCATAAATGATCATGAGGGACAAACAGTGGCAACAATAATAATCAAAAAGATCATTTTATGACCTCGAACATATATGCATCTAACAAAATGGCCCAGAAACATTTAAGGCAACTATGAAAAAAAAAATCAGATGAATCAAAAATGTAGTTAGCAATCAAGAAAAAAAGGAAAGCTTAAAAATTCCCCATATGTCTGGGAATTAAAATACTTACTACTAAACAACTCCTGAAGGAAATAAAATGGTAATCACAAAACACCAAGTTAAGCAACAATTTTACATATTGTTTACATATTACATATCAAAATTTGCTCAATGCAACTAAACCATGGAGGTTCAACGCAGGTCCTTGGCTGAAGTCTGAACAACCTACACGTCTGTGGCCACAACCACAGCAGCAGACATCTAGACAAGGAGGACTACCCAAGTTAAAGGGCCATTTCTTAAGAATTCAAGGGCATATTTATTAGGAAGACACATCAACCATAAAACTATATGTACCTAATAAGAGAATTTTCCAATCAACTATCTAGGAAAGGAGAGCAAATTAAACCCAAAGTAAAGAAAAAGAAGGAAATAATAAGGATTAGAAATTGATGAAACAAAAAGGAAACAACAGTCCTTTGAGGAGCTTACTAAAGTTGGTGGACATCTAGCAAGATTCACCACAAAAACCAGAAAATGAGATCCCAACATTATAAATGGAAAAGGGGATATCACTATAGATTCTATACACACTAAACAGATACTAAGGAAATATTACAAACACGTTTATGTCAATAAATTTGACAACCTGTATGAAATGAACCATTTCTTGCAATATAGAAAACATAACTTACCAATACATAAGCAAGAATAAATAGAAAATGTGAATAGTCTGCTATCTGTTAAGAAGTTGAATTCATTATCAAAATCCCTGGCACAGTGATGATACAACTGTTCTGTATCCTCATTGTGGTGGTAGTTATGCAACTCTACACGTGTTAAAACTCATAGAACTGTATATCAAAAAAAGGAACATTTTACTTTATGATAATTGTTTTAATTAAACTTTAAAAATGTTTAGAACCTTCACACAAAGAACAACTCCAGGTCCACAGATTTCACTGTTGAATTTCATCAATTATTTTTAAAAGAAATAAAATCTGACGCCACTTCTTTCAGAACAGACTGAAAACAGGAACACTCCACAAATACATTTTATGGAACCGGCATAATACTAATACTAAACCCTGGCAAATAATATATAAAGTAAGTCGCTGGGAAAGGGGGCTCACGCCTATAATCCTAGCACTCTGGGCTCGGTGCCTGTGGCTCAATCGGCTAAGGCGCCAGCTACATACACCTAAGGTGGTGGGTTCAAATCCAGCCCAAACCTGCCAAACAACAATGACAGCTGCAACCAAAAAATGGCCGGGCATTGTGGCGGGCACCTGTGGTCCCAGCTACTTGGGAGGCAGAGGCAGGAGACTCACTTGAGCCCAGGGGTTGGAGGTTGTTGTGAGCTGTGATACCACAGCACTCTACCCAGGGGGATAGCTTGAGGCTCTGTCTAAATAAAAAAAAAAAAATCCTAGCACTCTGGGAAGCCAAAGGTGGGGGGTGGACTGCCTGAGTTCACAGGTTTGACACCAGCCTGAGCCAGAGCAAGACTTCGTCTCTAAAAAAATAGCTGGGCATTGTGGCAGGTGACTATAGTACCAGCTACCTGTGAGTCTGAGGCAAGAGAATCACTAAAGCACAAGAGTTTGAGGTTGCTGTGAGCTATGATTCCAGGCACTCTACTGAGGGTGACAAAATGAAACTCTGTCTCAAAAAAAAAAAAAAATATATATATATATATATATAATATGTACACACAAAGAAAGAGTTTATAGATGAATATTGTCAATAGGTATAGTTACAAAAATTTAAAAAAATATTAGCAACAGAAATCCTATAGTAGGTGAAAAGGCTAATACATAAGTATAATTTGTTTAATTGGTTTAACATTTAAAAACAATGTAATTCACCACATAAAGGAGGAAAACCATATGACATCTTAATAAAGACAGAAAAAGAACTGCACAAAATTCAACACCCATTCCTGATTTATAAAACAAACAAAAAACCTCTCGGAAAGGAGGAATAGCAGAATACTTCCTTGATCCAACAAAGGGCAACTATGAAAAACCTACAGCTTCATCAAGATGAAATAGTGGCAAAGCAATGAATGTTTTCCCTTTAAGATCAGAAACAAGGCACGGTAATCTAACATCACAAATTAGTGACTTTAGCAGCCCACAAGACACAGTCGATGTACAAAAATCAATCTTATTTCCTCATGAAGCATTTAACAACTTAAAATGAGGCTCTAGCCAGGTGTGGTGGCTCACACCTGTAAACCTAGCACTTGGGGGGGCTTAGGCAGGTCAAGTTTTGAGCTCAAGAGTTCCATATCAGCCTGAGCAAGAGTAAGACCCCATCTCTACTAAAAGAGAAAAGCTAGCTAGGCATTGTGGCAGGCGCCTATAGTACTAACTACTTGGGAGGCTGAGGCAGGAAGATCACTTGAGCCCAAGAGTTCCAGGTTGCAGTGAGCTATGATGCCAGGGCCCTCTAGCCTGGAGCATCAGAGTGAGACTCTGTTTCAAAATAAATACATACATACATACATAAAAATGAGGCTCTAAACATTCTATTCATTATAGTATCAAAAACTATAAAATATAGTTACATTTTACAAAAGACATGCAATGCCTGTGCACCAAAAGCAAGGAAACGCTACAGAAAGAAATTAAATAAAAAGGAAGATAGACCATGTTTTTTAAGACATGGTACCCATCTCTTCTGAGTCAATATAATCCTGGAAAAACCTCCAGCAGGCTATTTTTCTTTGAAATTACAAGTCAATTCTAAAATTTATATGGAACTCTTAAGTAGCCAGAACATCCCCAAAACAATCTCAAAAAAACAAAGTTAGAGGACTTGTACGACCTGATTTCAAAACTTACGATAAAGCTATTTTAATATCAAGTCAATATATTGACATAAATATAGGCTACAGATACATGGCATAGAGTAGAGCACCTTAAAATATAAGGACACATATATAACCAACTGATTTTTAACAAAGGTGCTAATGCAACTTCATGGGGAAAGAAATTTTTTTCTTTTTGAGACAGAGCCTCAAGCTGTCCCCCTAGATAGAGTGTGGTGGCATCACAGCTCACAGCAACCTCTAACTCCTGGGCTCAAGCGAGTCTCCTGCCTCAGCCTCCCAAGTAGCTGGGACCACAGGCACCTGCCACAACGCCTGGCTATTTTTTGGTTGCAGCCGTTATTGTTGTTTGGCGGGCCCGGGCTAGATTCAAACCCGCCACCTTAGGTGTATGTGGCTGGCGCCTTAGCCACTTGAGCCACAGGCGCCAAGCCAGAAATTTTTTCAATAATTATTATTTCATATATCTCAATAAAGGTATAAAAAAAACTTGAATCTTGTCCCTCCCCTACATTACAATTATTCTGAAATGGACCCAAAACTTAAATATTAGAGACAAATTAGAAAGCTGCTAGAAGAAAACATGGTGGAATATCTAATATAAAGACACAAAAATATTTCTCTTAAAAATGATAAATTAGACTTCACGAAAAGAAACAGGGCTCATAAGAAAACACAGTTGAAAAAAATGAAAAAGGTGAGCCAAACGCTAGAAGAAAATGCTATAGTACAATTATCTGAGAAAGGACTTATCTCCAGGCTACATAAAAAAAACCTCTACCTATAAATAAAGGAAACTAACTCAATTTGAAAAATAATCAAAAGACTTGGACAACATTATACAAAAAAAAAAAAAGACATAAAAACAGCCAATAAGCACATAAAAAATGCTTAACATCCTTACTCACCAGGAAGTTCAACTAATACCATCTACTTAACCACTAAAATGGCTAAAATTAAAAAGAATGACAACATGAAATGTTGGTGAGGATGTGGAGTGACTGAAACTTCCATATACTCATGGAGAGAGTGTAAAATGCAATGGCTTTAGCAATCAGGCAGTTTCTTATAAAACTACACACTTAATCTATGTCCCAGCAATTCCACTCCATAGAGAAATGAAACATACATTCACCAAAAGACGTGCAAGAGTGTTTATACAGCTGCTTTCTTCACAATCATCTAAATGTGGACAACCTAAAAATGTCCACGAACAAGAAAACAGGTCAGCTGCTGTGTACACATTTTTTAAAAAAGATGAGCAACAAGGTGGATGAATCTCAAAAATGAAAGGCTAACCAAAAGAAAGCAGATACAAAAAAAAAAAAACCTGAATGATTTCATGAAGCTCAAAAACAGACAAAACTCAAATTAGGATGAAAAAAATCAAAGCAGCAGTTGACGAGGGGAAGGTAATAACAGACAGGAAGGGGGCACAGGGACTCTCTTTGAGGGGACAGACATATCCTATGTCTTGATTGGGGTGCTGGTGGTGAGGATGTATCAAAACTCACTGAACTATACCCTTAAGATGTGCATATTTCACTGTAAGCTCTTCTTAAATAAAAATGAATTTTTTTTGGTGAAAACAAAGACATACTTTCCATCTGGAGGGCTTGCTGGGGATAATCCCTGTTCTGTGCAAAGAAACAATGGACATGCTTGAGTGGAAAAGGCTGCACAAAGGAGCCAGTAGGTGAGAAAAGGCTGAGGCAGAGGAAGAACAGTGGTCTGGTATAATGAGAAGAGAAATAGAGAAGACTGAGTCAGAAGGGGAAGGTATAAGCCAAACAGGAAGACACGAGTGAACCAAACATAAGAAGCAGAAAATAAGATATCTAAAATTATGTTTCCAAATAATCCAGCGACCACGTTATAGCCAAAAAAAGAATCAAAGGCATTTTTATTTGGAAACTCTCCTATTCCTCCCTCAACACCTCTGTTAAACAAATTGGAAGCTAGGAGAGGGAAATGTGGTGAAGGTATGAACTTGAACATAAGGCTTGGTTTCTGCTTTTTCCCCTTCATCAACCCCCTTCCACAGGGTGCCCTTCTAGGGCTAATGTCCTGCCTGTGGCATCTGATCACTGGTAAACATCAGGAAGTAACTGCAATTTGCCATTTATATATTTAGATACGCATGCTAGGATAATGACATTCACAATCTATTCATTCCCTGGGTAAGTGAATGAAACTCTCATCACAAAGTCACTATGAGCGAGTATCCTAGCTCACTGGAGCCCAAGCTGGCCTCAGGAACCAGAGATAACGGTTCTCCTCCTTCCAGTTGAATTACTAAAACAGGAGAGAGATGACTCACACACACGCCTGATGAAGCAATTAATGCCAACTCTCCCTCTCTGAATCATCCCCTCCAGTCAAAGAATCACTAGAAGTATTAACCCCTGGCTGAAAAAGTAGATAATTTGTGAGCAAATGAAAGTTCACCCAACGGTGGAGTGGTAAAGGGAGAGGAAGACAGGAGGGTTCCTGTCCAGATCATCTGAACCTGGAGGGACCCCTCCAGAGCAAGTTTCAGTACAATTGCACTCAGCAGCAGCACTTCCTCTATTTCAATTTACAAATGCTGGGTTTACAGGAACCGCTTTCTGAGACATTCCTATAAAATTAGCTTAGTCACTGAAATTTTTAAAAAGAGAACAAAGCTAAAGGGCACCACTGGCCTCTGGTGCACTTACATGTGTGAATAAGCTGATGCCGGGTAATAAACGATTTGTCAATATCATTTAGGCTACTTGTGTGACAACTGCTCAAACCAAGAGTCACTTCTCATTTCTACTGAGTGAGGTACGAAGAGAACCAAGGTTTAGGGAAAGGAAAGAATCTCTGAAAATATTCTGTTCCATGATCTTAGTGTGTGTGTTGGCAGGGGGGGCGGGGGTGGGTGGGTGAATATTAAATTCAATTGGATGCTTTCATCCTACATACGGATGTCTGCACCTGCCTGCTATTCACCCTTAAAGTTGGTCTGCAGCCAGCAGCATTAGGACCATGGAATTTGTTAGAAATACATATTCTCAGGCTCCACCCCAGATCGCTTTTTTTTTTTAGACAATGTCTCACTCTTTTGCCTTGTGTAGAGTGGCACGATATCATAGCTCACAGCAACTTCAAACTCCTGGGCTCAAGTGATCCTCTTGTCTTTGCCTCCCAAGTAGAGGGAACTCTGGGTACCTGTCACAATGCCCAGCTGATTTTTCTATTTTTAGTAGAGACAGGATCTCACTCTTGGTCAGGCTGGTCTGGAGCTCCTGAGATCAAGCAATCTGCCTGCCTTGACCTCCCGGAGTGCTGGGATCACAGGTGTGAGCCACCACATCCAGCCCCCACCCAGAGCCTCTGAAGAGAAACCCTGGAGGCCCAGGAATCTATGATTTAACAAACCCTCCAGATGCTTCCAGGGAACCCTCCTCTGACCCACACTTTCTGAGCACCTCACTCTCAGGTGTGTGGGATGGATAAAAAGTTAAGATTCAACTGTCTTAGCTTTGTAATACTGGGGTCCAGAGATTTTTTGTCACCTTTTCATAACCACAATGTGGAAGAGTAGCTGAGCCAGATTAATAAAAACTCTCACATATGTATAGCATTTTATAATCCATTCAAAATGGATTTCCCAAGCAACCAAGTGAGGTAGTCAGAACTGTTAGGATTATCCCCAATTCACAGATAAAGAAACTGGAGTTAGGGAGGTTAACGATTTAGTCAATTACAAAACTAAGTAACAGAAGTGACACAGACCCACCATTTCCTGATTGATGTGTGGGTGTCCTCACAACCTCAACATGAGGGCCTGGTGCCTCTATAGTGCATGCCCATGTGTGGGCAAGCACCTGGAGTGTGAGAATTTGCAGACTGAGAAATGATGGTATATAATAGGAATCTTATGTTACAGCCTTAGCCCAGACTTTTAACATCCAAAAATTTAGTAACACATAACGGTCACACCTTCACTGGTCCCATCAGCAGGTACTACTGCTACCAGGTTCCTCACACTCATTCGCTTTTCTTTGTTTGCCACTCCCCACTCGATTTAGAAGAGCATCAGCTAACTACCATGAGACACTGCTGGGTGGGCACCCACTGCCACCACCCTATGGAACATCTACCCAAAAAGATAAGACGGCAAATTCCCTTAAGTTCTGAGATAGGAGATGGGAGCTTTCTCCCAAATATATGTAGCTGGTTGATACTGTAATTCATTAATGAAAACTTCATTTAAAGTGTTACTAAATTAAGTGTCTTTTTATCATTGTACATCTTCTTGATCAACATATACATATTAATAGTAAAATATCTACTGCTCAAAGTCTACAACATTTTTGATTAAATAAAAATGTTGGGAACTACTGGGGGGGTTTGTTTGTTTGTTTTGAGACAGAGTTTCACTTTGTCACCCTCGGTAGAGTGCTGTGGCATCATAGCTCATGCAACCTCAAATTCTTGGGCTTAAGTGATTCTCTTGCCTCAGCCTCCTGAGTAGCTGGGACTTGACACACCTGCCACAACGCCCAGCTATTTTTAGAGATGAGGTCTCGCTCTTGCTCAGACTGGTCGTGAACCCCTGAGTTCAGGCAATGCACCCACCGAGGCCTCCCAGAGGGCTGCGATTCCAGGCATGAGCCAGCGTGCCCAGCCTTCCCTTAAGTTTTTCTGATGAATGTATTGTGTATTGTTTTCGTTTTGTTTTGTGTATTGTTGTATTGTGATTGTTTTCGTTTTTAAATAGTGTTTACACTTTAAAAAAAGATATACACAGAAATGACAAAGAAGGAATAAAAACCTCCCGTCTGGCACTTTCATTTATCCTGTCTGAATTTTCTAACCATAGATACATAAATATTGAATAATATGTACCTGTTACTTAATTATTTTTAAATTTAGAATACACCAAATATTTTTCTTGTACATACACCTTTAAAAGCTCTGATAGGTGCAGGCTAAAATTACAACATGAGAAGATACTCGTGTTATAATTCTCATTTTCACATTTCAAGAGGGTTATGAATTCATTAAATTAATTTTTTAAAGTTATCTTACATGAATTCTTATCTAAATCAATTGTAGGAATTATGGGGTATGGAATTTGCCAGATAATTTACACCATTCTGGGCCATAAAGTCACAAGCCAGGTTTCACTAAACTTTAACCCCCGTTGTGTCTCGTGCTTTCGGCATGAACAGAATGCAGCTTGTTTGGTTCCCCCTCCATTACCTAAAGTGGACATGCACATCCCCACACTCCCTGTCCCCTCTCCTCTGCCCTAACCTAGGACTCCCTTATTTCTCACTTGGATGACAAAAAGGTCATAAAATCCTCCCTTTGAAACTCCTCTTCCACCCTGGGTCAGATCCAATATGTATTTGCATATGCCACGCCTACTTTAAAAAAATCACAAAAACAGCCTCCATTAATGAACACATCCTACACACCTGGCCCCATGAGACATGCTTTTCAGACATTATTGTAACAATCTTAAGGGCCAAATGTTATTATGTGACTGTTGGAGATAAACTCTTACAGCTGAGAGACATTTAAAAACTTGCTCAAAGTCACATAACTAGCTAAATCTGGAGCAACCTGACTCTGGAACCTATATCATTCATCACCTGAAAATATTTTATGACTACTGCCATCAACTAGAGTAGTTCCCAGCATTTTTATTTAACCAAAAATGTTGTAGACTTTGGGCAACACATGTTTAACTATTAATATGTATGTGTTGATCAAGATGTACAATGATAAAAAGACACTATTAATTTAGTAACACTTTAAATGAATTTTTAGTTAATGAATTACAGTATCAAGCAGCTACACATATTTGGGAGAAAGCGCCTATCTCTGTTGGTGATACTGATCTCTAACTCTGCAGACAATGTTTAGCATGGATATGGGTTTGGAATCTCGTGTGTTTGGGAATCTTCAGGTTGGAACCTCCCAGAATGTAAGCTGAAGTCCACACTCCTTAGCGTGAAATGCCATGTGCTTCACAATTTGGTTCCCACCTACTTTTCTGACTGTACTTCTGTCACGTCCTCACAGCAGAGACAGACGAGTGCTCCCAAATCACTAGACATCACACACACTCACGCCTAGATGGCACCAGCCATTTCTGCTGCAATTCTCTGCCTGAAAAACACTTGTCTCCTTTTAGATACAATTCAACTTCTCCAACTCTGTGGAGCCACTCCTGACAACACTCCCACCTCCTCAAGGCTGAATTAACACATCCTTCCTTCCCACTGTCACAGCCTTTTGTGCTCAGCCTGCGATGACATTTAACATAGTGCAAATATAAGGACTTGCAGATTGATACCTGACCTTCCTCTCCTCCAAACTTCCTGCAGCGTGTCAGGGGAGTGCGTGCTCATCACAGTCCCCAGCCCTTTGCCATTTCTGACATATAGTAGGTGGTGTTTGCAAGATTAATAATGACTATCAATGCCAAGCTGGCTGGTGAGTTTACCTGGGAAAGTCAGAACAGAAAATAGCTCCGGCCACTAATGCAGCTGTATTTCAGTACATTGTAATGGCTGGTCACCTGTGAACCATAAAACGCAACTCATAATGTCGCTCACGATGTCCCCCCAAAATAGGAGACAAATACACTAGGAATTGTAAGATCTGAGCTCAGGTGCTGGCTTTCCCTCTCATTAGCATGGTGACCTTTTTTTTTTTTTTTTTTTTTGAGACAGAGCTTCAAGCTATCCCCCTGGGTAGAGTGCTATGGCATCACAGCTCATAGCAACCTCTAACTCCTAGGCTCAAGCGAGTCTCCTGCCTCCGCCTCCCAAGTAGCTGGGACCACAGGCGCCTGCCACAATGCCTGGCTATTTTTTGGTTGCAGCCATCATTGTCGTTTGGCGGGCCCGGGCTGGGGATTCGAACCTGCCACCTTAGGTGTACGTGGCTGGCGCCTTAGCTGATTGAGCCACAGGCGCCGAGCCCAGCATGGTGACCTTGAGCAAGTCCTCCTCTGATCCTCAATGAAGGGGTATGGGGTGGGGGGGAGAACACTTCTCGTTCTATCTTACTACACTGTGATTTGACATGTATAGACCAAGGGTAACAGATATTTCATGATGAGGACCACAGGCTTTGTTGGCCTGTGGTCTCTTCTGCCATGATTCAAATCAATTCTGCCATTGCCATGTACAGCATCTATGCATACACATTAGACAAATGAATATGCTGTGTTCAATAAAACTTTCTTTACAAAAAACAGGCTAGATTTGATCCACAGGCCATAGTTTACTACTCCTGGTCTGAATGAAGGTATCCATGTTGCTATGCAGTTTAAAGAGCCTAAAAGGAAGGTATAATTCATGTGATGTCTATCCCAAAGCCTCTGTCTAACCCACAGGGACTTATAAGGCATACAGTCCTTATAAGGAAGATTAGCACTCCCCCACCAAGAACATGGAAATGGGGCAAAGGGATTGTCTAGTCAGAGGTATATGGTATGAACATTGTGTAGATTAGAACTTGGGCATACAAACTCAACTGAAAAAAGATAATTACTATACCAGCACCAGCACAGCCACCACTGCCCTTGCCCTAATGAAAGATATTCATATATTTAAGAAAAGACAATGTCCTCAAAAGAAGGCATGGGAGCCAGGCAGGGTGGTTCATGCCTATAATCCTAGCACTCCGGGCGGCCAGGCAGGTGGATTGCTTTAGCTCAGGAATTCAAGACCAGCCTGAGCAAGAGCAAGACTACGTCTCTAAAAACAATAGTCTAGCATTGTGGCAGGTGCTTGTAGTCCCAGCTACTTGGGAGACTGAGGAAAGAGTTATCACTTGAGCCCAAGAGTTTGAGGTTGCTGTGAGCTGTGATGCCACGGCACTCTACTAAGGGCAACAAAGTAAGACTCTGTCTCAAAAAAAGGGGGGCGGGGCATGGGCTGGTTCAGCCAGGAAAGTCCAGGGTCACTAAAGCCAATGCAGGCAGGGCTAAGGCTGAGGAGAGAGAGGAGTGGCTTTGTGGACAAGGCTACTCTAGTGAGATGAGTTAGGCAGTCGTAGCCTCATCCCATTAGAAAAACCATCCTCCTCCTATGATGAACAGAGCAGCAGGCTATGTTAGGTCGGTGCCAAGCAACATCCAGTTCTTCACTCCCTTGTTCTGATTCCTCGTTCACCCACCTGACCCCACGTAGATATATCTTAGGGAACACATGCACTGTGACTACTGTTGACACCTATAGCCAGAGAGCAGCGATTTCTCAAGGCAGATTGATCGACAAATAGCTCCCAATTATGATTTACATCCCCATGGAGCCTGACACAGTGAGAGAAATGTGCTGATCATCACGTGGGCCTGAAGCTGTGTTAGCGATGAATGAACACACTGGTCATGAAGGTCTCAGTTCAGGCTCACCTGTCACACAGCTCCCTGAGTCAGAACGGTGGGCCCTGGATACAGACCCAAAGCCATGGCTTGGTCTCCGAAGCAGGAGGGTGAAAGGTGTGTGCACATCCAGCCTCTGACGGGATGGCTTACACGCCACTGCTGGCTCTAATCACTTTCACCTGATTTTCACAGTGCTGAGGAGGACAATGAAGCCAAAGAACCTGATTCTTCAGGACAAAGTTTATGTGTGCCTGCCTGTGCATATAGAGAAAGGAACCTGGCACAAGATTTAATTAAGTGATCTAAAAATCAGAGCAAAGGAGGAGCAACAGCCAAATACCCACAATTGGGTATTGTGACAGGTGCCACAATAAGGAGCAAGGAACACTTGACACACTTTTTTAAAAAACCTAAATCATGGCAAAGGGCCAAAGATGCCCAGAAATGACAGTTCTTTTGCCCTAGTAAGCTGGAAAACAAAAGCTCAGCACAGAAATCAGAAAAGCTTTCAGCCACAAAAATACGAATTATGCTTATTAATACTACACTTGGGATAGAGCACACTGGGAAGGTCCACGCCTGCTTCTCTAATCACGACAGAATGTGGAAGGCCAAATACCCCCCAATCAAGAAAAGCAAACGAAACTAACTGCAAAGAAGCAGGGGTGCCAAGCACCTCCTTTCCTGTTAACTGTGACATGATCTGTTTCTCTCCTCCTGTTCCGGAACTTCTAACCTATAGGTCATGCTCGTAGCCGTGGGAGAACCGGTGGAGTAAGTGTGCTGCTAGTTCCCGAGGAAAATGCTTACTTTCACATTTGCAATGCGTTTTGCTAGAAATGCTGTGCTCAGTGGCACAATCCAGCTAGGAATTAAATATTATATGCTCTTCGGTACATTATCAAAATGTAAACCAGCAGCTACAGCGGAGACCAGATGAACTGCCAAGAATTCTAACATTGAGATTTTAGTGAGAAAGAACATTTCTCCCTGCTGTTTAGTCTTCCCCTCGGTTCACCCGTGACTGTGATACGCTCACACACACGTGTGTATAATGTACACATAAAGACAATCATGTACTTTGGGTCACAGTTCTTCACGTGGATGTCCATGGAGGATTACCATTAAGTGCAGATATGTAACAAGATGAAATAGTCGTTTTCTGAGTTTTTCACCTGCCATAATTTTGGGAGTGGCTTTGGCTCTCCAACTCCTAGACCTCTCAGGAACTCTTGTCTTTATTTCCCATAATATTAACACAGTGCCACGCACGCAGTGAGCCCTCAACTAACATCTGTCACATGAATGATCTCCACAGCATCAATTCCAATTAACAGAAATTGAGCCTTTCAAGTGGATTTATGATGTAAGCAAAATGATACATAACAGAAACCTTAATGCCCTGTGCTTCTCTATCTTCTTATGTGGAAAACTATCAAGTAATTTCTGCATCGGAATTACTCCAGGGCAGAGCAAATGTACATATTTTCCTAAACCCCTTCTCCCAGAGCAACTGTACTTCATTTGTGGGAAGTGATAGATCAGCACTTAGGTAAGACTTAAATCCTTTACCTACAGCTAAATGTGACAGCATACAAAAACTGTCGAGTGAAATAATTATTGATCGGTGCATTAAAAGTAAATGAATAAATGAAGATGGCTTTAAGAAAAAACATATAATCTCAAACAAGAAAAGTCATGACTTTTCCCATGAGGCCTGCCGATCTTAGAATGAAAGATTAAAAAGAAAATAATGATAGTGAAAATAAAAACCACACAAAGGCCTCTGTGATAGCCCATGACAGCTGAGACAGACTCGGGTGATGACCACAGCCCATCTGCACTCCCTTTTTCTGACCCTGACATTAATGTCCTGGATTCTCTAGGTGGGTCCTAAATCCAATGTACAGACAGGATTGGTACAGGACAAGGTACAGACAGACTCAGAGGAGAAAGCCATGTGAAACAGAGCAGGGAACAGAGAGATGCTGCCACAGCCAAGGGACATCTATGGCCACCAGAAGCTGAAAGATGGAAGGACTCTCCCCCTAGAGCTTTGGCAGGGAGTGTTGGTCTACTGACACCTAATTTCAGATTCCAGAACTGGAGGGAACAAATTTCTGTTGTAGGCGGTTACATTTGTTAGGGTAGCCCCAGGAAACTAATACAATTTACTATCACATTTAGAATAAAATCCAACCTCCCTCTGCCTCTCAAAGGCTCCCGCTGGTCTCGGGGCCTCTACTGGGCCATCCTCCCTCCTACAATGCTCATCCCCAGGTTCTCATCTCCTAGAGTGGGCTCCTCCACCTCAGCGAGGAACCTGCATCAGAGTCTGACCCCCGAGAGGCAATCCCAGACTCCACCAAATAAATAATCCCCCTCACCTCTGCCATCGCTCTTTCCCCAACACAGCCTGCTCTACTTTTTTTGTGTGGAAATGGCATCTACTTAGGCATTTATTTGTGGTCTGTCTCCACTACAAGAAGTCAAGCCCCCCGAGGGCAGGACTCAGGCCGCCTCATTCCCTATCACATCCCCAGTGCACACAACGATGTGGCACACTGCAGACATTCAATGAATACTCAGTTGTATAAGAATGAATAAATTATTTTCCGATTCTTATACTAAAATATAAAAGCCTGACTTGATTAACATCATCAAGACACTTTAGCTTAAGATTTTCCCTCTGCTGCAAGTCAACCATACTATTATTACTTTTGAGAATATCTGAGAGTTATAACCTCTTGCCAGCTCTCTTCTTTTAAAACTCAGTTGGTGAAAATGTGGCTTTTCTACTTTGGTTATTTTTTTTTTTTTTTTTTGAGATGGAGCCTCAAGCTATCCCCCTGAGTAGAGTGCCATGGCATCACAGCTCATAACAACCTCCAACTCCTGGGCTCAAGCGAGTCTCCTGTCTCAGCCTCCCAAGCAGCTGGGGCCACAGGCGCCCGCCACAAGGCCCGGCCATTTTTTGGTTGCAGCCATCATTGTTGTTTGGCGGGCCCGGGCTGGGGATTCGAACCCACCACCTTGGGTGTACGTGGCTGGCGCCTTAGCCTATTGAGCCACAGGCGCCGAGCCAACAATACCTTCTAATGTATTCCTGAAGGACCTGCCTGAGTCTGTTTTGTAGTTGAATTTCTATTTGTAAGTAAAGGTACTACACCACTAAAATAACAATAGAGGCTCGGCGCCTGTGGCTCAATCGGCTAAGGCGCCAGCCACGTACACCTAAGGTGGCGAGTTCGAATCCCCAGCCCGGGCCCGCCAAACAACAATGATGGCTGCAACCAAAAAATGGCCGGGCGTTGTGGCGGGCGCCTG
>CAUYQV010188213.1:0-24242 GCA_963574575.1 Galagoides demidoff
GGCGCCTGTGGTCCCAGCTGCTTGGGAGGCTGAGGCAGGAGACTTGCTTGAGCCCAGGAGTTGGAGGTTGCTATGAGCTGTGATGCCATGGCACTCTACCCAGGGGGATAGCTTGAGGCTCCGTCTCAAAAAAAAAAAAAATAACAATCTGGCTGGGCATAGTGGATCACGCCTGTAATCCTAGCACTCTGGGAGGTCAAGGCAGATGGATTGCTTGAGATCAGGAGTTTGAGACCAGCCTGAGCAACAGCAAGACTGAGGCAAAAGGATCACTTGAGCCCAAGAGTTGGAGGTTATTGTGAGCTATGATGCCATGGCACTCTACCCAGGGGGATAGCTTGAGGCTCCGTCTCAAAAAAAATAAATAAATAACAATCTGGCTGGGCATAGTGGATCACGCCTGTAATCCTAGTACTCTGGGAGGTCAAGGCAGGTGGATTACTTGAGATCAGGAGTTTGAGACCAGCCTGAGCAAAAGCAAGACTGAGGCAAAAGGATCACTTGAGCCCAAGAGTTGGAGGTTATTGTGAGCTATGATGATGCCATGGCACTCTACCCAGGGTGACAGCTTAAGATTCTATCTCAAGGCTCAGGGCCTGTGGCTCAAGCAGCTAAGGCACCAGCCACACACACCGGAGCTGGTGGCTTCAAATCCAGCCCAGGCCCAGTCTCAAAAAAAAAAAAAAATCTGTCTCAAAAAAAATAAAAAATAACAATTCATCAATCAACAGGCATCATTTTAACACCAGTGTACCCAGCAACTGATTGATGTTGAAGGAAATAAGTTCAAGAGGTGTCTTCACACAGAGGTACTGGGAAGGGTGAGGTCTAGGAGCACAGAGGTCTTCTCAAGGAGACCCCAAGCATACACCTTACAGGGTCCTCTCCATGGTGACTCAGCTCTTAGGAATTGGTAGACTTAACTGCCTGGGACCTGAAAATTTCTGCTTCTGTGAAATCCTGTAGTTCTTTGGGTGCTGGAACAGCTTCCTCCACTTGATTCAAACTGATCAATAAGGATTGGAGCTTTTTGACTGGAGATAAAAAGGGAAAGACCAAGCCAGTCGGGGAGTTGGCCATTTTGAATTCTTCTATGCTGTTTGTGCCACCGGCTGAAATAAAGCCTTTTCTCTTATCAACATGGTGTTTGGGTGCTCTTTCTCTCCATTGGGCCTTGTCTTCCTGCAACACTGTAACTGAGAGGAAAAAATGCCCTCCATGGCAAAATAGTTTGGAAAACAATAGTTTGATATTCAACAGATTATTATGAAGTAGTGTTGGAGAAAAATAGATATTAAGACAGAAAAATGCCTGTTAAACTACTGTGTACAGAAGATGCAAGATTATATACACAATTATATAAAATAAAAAATTAACATTTATTTCAACATCTCTTAAGTATGTGTGAAATACCAGTTCAATGAAGAAAACAAAAGAAAAAATATGATCTATATGTTCTATCCTTTTACTATACACTTTTACAGCAGCAATGTACAAAGGTTTGTAAACTGCTTTCTTGAAAAGAAAAATATATCATTTATACCTTCCATATCTTTTTTTTTTTTTTCTGGAGACAGAGTCTCACCGGGTGGCACAATCACAGAACTGCTGCCTTGAACTTCTGGTCTCAAAGTATCCTCCCACCTCAGCCTCCACAGGAGCTGGGGCTATAGGCACAAGCCACTGCACCTGCCCTAAGTATTCTTGTATATACTTTTAAAGTGTTAACAAAGCATTATTCTGTTTGACAAAAATTATGAGCTGGCTGGTGCCAGCCACATACACATGAGCTGGTGGGTTCGAATCCAGCCTGGGCCTGCCAAACAACAATGATGGCTATAACCAAAAAAATAGCTGGGCATTATAGCAGGTGCCTATAGTCCCACCTACTTGGGAGGTGGAGGCAGGAGAATTGCTTGAGCCCAGGAGTTGGAGGTTGCTGTGAGCTGTGATGCCACAGCATTCTACCCAGGGCAACAGCTTGAGGCTCTGTCTCAAAAAAAAGAACCTGCCAGCCTTGGTGTATGAGACCGGCACCCTATTGACTGAGCTACAGGTGCCACCCCTAGGTGACATTTTCTTATAGCAGCCTATGCAGACTATATAATGTCCTTATGAAAGACAAGGTCTGGTTATGTTGACCAGACCGGTCTCGAACTCTGGGCTCAAAGAATCCTCCCACCTCAGCCTCCCAAAGTGCTGAGACTACAAG
Source organism: Galagoides demidoff (assembly GCA_963574575.1). Classification (NCBI taxonomy): domain Eukaryota; kingdom Metazoa; phylum Chordata; class Mammalia; order Primates; family Galagidae; genus Galagoides; species Galagoides demidoff. The sequence continues at coordinate 2,213 of CAUYQV010188213.1, forward strand.
CAATAATATATATATTACAAATACATATATATATATGTTATGATATATATGTTATCATATATATCATATATATGTTATTTTATATATATGTATATATAAATGGAAAGACAAGTGAAAGTGTTATACCCAACGCGAGTGGAATTATACAGAAATGCCAGCACACTAAGTCCAAATTAAGCAGGGGTCCTTTATTGGCTGGTGGTCAAAAGTGGGTTCATGCCTCAAAGACTCTCGACCCCTCTGAAGCAGGGGTGCAAGGTTTGTTTTTTTTTTTTTTTGTTTGGGTTTATTTTTGAGACAGAGTCTCACTATGTCGCCTCAGTAGAGTGCTATAGCATCATAGCTCACAGCAACTTCAAACTCTTTGGACTTAAGTGATTCTCTTGCCCCAGCCTCCCAAGTAGCTGGGACTGCAGGCACATGCCACAACACCCAGCTATTTTTTGCTGCAGTTGTCATTGTTGCTTTAGGTGACCCAGGCCGGGTTCAAACCCACCAGCCTCAATGTATGTGGCTGGCACCGTAACCACTGGGCCAAGCCAGTGCAAGGTATTATGTGGTGCTTTCAGTGGGAGATAGGAAGCCTTAACTCAAGTGGAATTTCTATAGAAGCAAAACTTGGAAGGTTAGATCTATAGGGTAAGGGGGGTGGATATAAGACGAACTGGGGGTTACACACAGACAGGACTGTGGTTTCACAAGGTTTTGCAGATTTCAGCTATGTCGTAACCCCTTGGGCCTCTGTGGCCCTGGTCTTGATCACTGCAGGAAGGAACCAGGCATGACTCAGATTAGAAGTACAAATTTGTAGGAGGCGGGCTAGCCCTTCTTTGCAGGGTAGCCCTGAGCAACCTCCGCACCAGCCTTTTACTGAGACCATATAACACAGGTAGGGGAGTAATTAACAAATGACTAAAAAAAAAAAAAATGACTACGTGCTGAAGGCTTGGGGCTCTTCTTCCACGAGGAGCACCTGTGGACGAATGGCCCGAGGGTCCACCCCTCAGCTGCAGATCATCTTGCTCAGAGGTCATCTGACTCTTGGTATCCCCTATGTCTGCAGGGCTGCAGCTTGCAAGGGGCTAGCTGTAGTTACCAAGAGGAGAGAAGTGCTGAAAGCTCTTAGCAAGATGGGGTAAGTCTGGTTCTTTGGTACAAAATGGAGTTAGGGCCTTACAAAATTAAAGAAAGGAAGAGAAAATGGGAAAATGAGAACAAGGAGAAAGGAGGAAGGAAAAAAACCTGAATTTGGTTTCCAGCCCCAGTATTCACTGATTAGGTTTCATGAATCTGTTTCTACCTGCTGAAGTGGTCTACAGAATTATCACAAAAATACCACTGGTTCGGAAGTTTCAGACCTGACTAAAGCAAATGATTAGCTCTAGGAAATCCCATAGTGGACCATGAAAAGCAACAAATAATTATGGTTGGCAGTATTTGAGAATTGAAGAGGTGGGGATGTTTTCTCCATGAAGTCCACTCTTGAGCAGCAGCGATCACCTCCCTTCCTGAATAACAGTGTCTCATGGAGAGCACACCCCTCCCCACAAGCGGCTGAGGCTGTTGAGTATCCTGCTTCAATCAGGATGAGTCTGAGAATAGAGCAGGACAAAACCATAACCCCAATGGACCATACTATGAGGAGGTGGGAGGGGAGGTGTTTAGGAGATGACGCTGAGCTGACCCACATTCCCTAATCCTTCAAAAACCACAGATCAAAGTGGTTTCTATACTACCCGTAAAATATCCCAAATCAGATTGGGGGGCTTACTGCTGGGGCCCAGCCAACAGTGGAAACCAGAAAACATGTGCCAGAGATATCAGAATCCCACTGGGCCCAAATAATCAATTTTATTAGAGTTTTGGGGGGAACAGGCCACTCTCAAGCTTGCTGATATGTCCTGAGGACTCTGGGCCCAAGGCCTATTTTTTAAAACCACAGTGGAAGACAGAAACTCTCAAATGCTTCATAAAACCAATCTTTTTGGAGGCTGGTAAATTCTTTGGGACCCCATGTGGATTCCCAGGTGCCACCTGACCTTGGGGACTCTCAGTATTGGGAAGAATGGCCCCAGCACAATAAACAGGCTCACAGGCCCCTTCACCTGCTACCTGAAGGTTCTTCTCCAAAGAAGTACGGTCTCCAATGTTGTCCTCTTGTACATGTGGGTCACCCAATTTGGGAAACAGGGTAGGATCCCTCAGGCTCAAGTTGGGGACTGAGTACTGGGGCTTGGCTAGATGTGGGAACCAGGACATCTTCTTCAGGAGGGTCATGCTCAGCTTTGCTGCAGCAGACTGGAGACTCCCTTTCAAACTGACAGTTTCTGTGGAATCAGAGGAAGGTTGCTGCCCAGATTCTCTGCCTTTTGCAAGCTCCAGGCTTCCTCTTCCCCAGTATGTAGGCTGATGACATATGGGTCCAGGAGGCTCAGAGGCCTCCCAGGATGTACTTTCCTTCCTCCAGAGGTCATGGCCTGTCCTGGAGGATAAGGTCCTCAGTCTGCCAGGAGCCCTGTCTGCCATCTGGGAGACACATGACCTAATCATTTTCCTGCCCCTTCTATTCTCACTAGAAGATTCTTGGATGCTTTCTTGTTCACACCACCTCCTTGATTCTGCTGCAGGCCTGGGGTTCCTGGGAGCGAGCTTGGCCCTAGGAACCCCTTCCTGGATCACCTGCAGTTCTCTGGCGCCCCCTGGTGGCCTCACTCTCCTGGGCTTTTCAGGCAGTGTGGAAATGGACCTTGCCTCTGACCCTTCTGGTCTATACTTCTCCAGAGCTCTGACCTGTATAGAAAGTTTTGAGCTTTTTCTGCCAATGGGCTGAACTCTCTGGAACCTCTGTAGGGAATGAGGGCCTGGCATGGAGCCATGGGCCTCACAATGCCTTTCCTGGTGCCCTTGGAGTTCCTGGTCTAAGTATAATCCAGGGAGCCTCATAAGGGGCAATGAGCAAGATCCTAAGAAGTGAAACAACAAATAGGAGTCCAGAATCCGCTGGGGAAGGCCCCACTTCAGGTGTGCAATCCTCCGCCTCATAAGGGATTCCAGAAGCAGTCGTTTGCTCCTCTTGAGCATTGGCCACTTGGGTAGGCCAGTGAGAGCAGTGGGAGCACCCACCATAGCTTGGGGGGCTTGGCTGTATAGGAGAGGGGGGCGGGCAGAGGACACATGGCTCCAGGGTTGCTGAGTTGGGCTGGAAGCCTTCACTGAATCCACCCTTTTGATTCTTTGTTGTCTTCTCCAGGATTCAAGTCCCGCCTGAATCCCCTGCTGGGAGGGGGAACTGACCCCTACTCTATGTTGCCTAGCAGGAGCTGTGCCCTGGCTGGCCAGAGGCTTCATCTCAGGACAGGGAGCAGGGGCTAACCCATTCGCATCCACTGCCTGTTCCTGTTCCATGGCCCCATATCCAGAGCCAGTGAAGGCTGGAGGCCCTGCTAGGCTGTGCTTTCTAACTGTGGGCCCCTCACTCCCAGAAGAGTCAACCTGGAGATTGGCCCTTGCAATATCCTTTTCTCTCACCTGGTCCTTGCTTCTGCCCCTTGGTGCTTGAGGTTCTCCAGTGTCCTCAGCTCTGCGTTTTCTCTGGCTTCCCACATCCTGGAGTTCAGCACCATCCTCATCTCCTCTCTCTTTCTGATTTCCTTGCCCTTGTGCCTGGATCTGTCCATCAGTTTCACTTCTTAACTGTCCCTGGTCATCTCTCCCAGGAGCTTGGATCTCTGTACCATCACCATCTGCAGTCCCTCTCAGATTTCTCTTCCCTTGTATTTGACTTTCTTCATCATTCCCACCTCCAATATGTTCCTGATTCTTCCACTCTAGTGAACAGGTATTTCTATTAACTTTACTTTTTAACAGTCTCTGATTTTCTTCACAAAGTCTCTGGATCTTGCTGACATCCTCACTTTCAACCTCTCTCTGGTTTCTCTTCTCAGATGCCTGATCTTCTGCAATGTTCTTCTCTTCCATCTCCTCCCAGTTCTTCGTCCCTAGTGAGTGGCTCCCTCCAGTTTCACTATCTAACTGTCCCTGGTTCTCTCTCTTGGGGTTCTGAGTTTTTACAGCATCCCCACCTCCAGGTTCTCTCTGGTTTCTCTTCTCTGGCATCTGAGTTTCTGTTCCATTCTCACCTCCCATGTGCTCCTGGTTCTTGCACTCTGATAAAAGGATCTTTCCATCAATGTTACTTCTAAACTGCAACTGGTTTTCTTTCCCAGGTGCCCAGATCTCTGTACCATCCTTACCTCCAACTTCACTCAAGTTTCTCTTCCCTTGTATTTGAATTTCTGCACCATTTTTACCTCCAGTCTGCTCCTCTTTCTTCCACCCTGCTGAATGGGTTTCTCCATCAGTTTTACTTGTTAATTCATCCCAGTTCTCTGCCTCAGATGCCTGGGTATTTGCACCATCCTTGCCTTTAATATGTTCCTGATTCTTCCACTTTGGTATATGGATCTTTCCATTAATTTCATTTCCTAACTGACCCCGATTTTCTTCCCCTAGTTCCTGGGTCTCTTTAGCATCATCACCTTTAACTCCTCTCAGGTTTCTCTCCCCTAATGCCTGAATGTTGCTACCATTCTCATCTCCAAATTGCTTCTTGTTCTTCATCCCTGCTGGATGGGTCTCCACATCAGATTTACTTAATTGTTCCTGGTTCTTGGCCTCATGTGGCAAGGTATTTGTACCATCCTCATCTCCATCCTTTCTCTGATCCCTCTTCTCTAGTGCCTGAATTTCTGCTCTATACTCATCTCCAATCTGGTTCTGATTCCCCCAACATGGTATCTCAAATTCTCCATCAATTGCACTTGCTATCAGTGTCTGGTTTCCCCACCATGGTGCCTGGATCACTACCCAATCCTCCTCTCTTATCTCCCTCAGCTTCTTCCTGCTTAAAATCTGGGTTTCCTCAACATTCTTATCTCTTCCTAGACCTTGGTTTTCCCACTCCAATTGGATTTCATGTTTTAATAATTTCTGGTTCTCTCCCCTAGATGCTTGGGTCTTCCCAGTTTCCTTACTTCCATCCTGATCCTGCTTCTCCCACCCTAGTGCCTGGATCTCTGTAACCTTCTCATTTCCAATGTATTCCTGTTTCCCCCACTCTAGGGTCTGGGTCTCCATAACATCCTCTTTTTTTACTTCTACCAGATTATCTTTACCAAACAAGGGGATTTGCACAGCATTCTCATCTCCAACCTGGTCCTTGTCTCTTCCCTCTTCTATTTGAATTCCTGCACCAGTATCACCTCCAGACTGGTCTTGCTTCCCCCACTCTGGCATCTGGGTCTCCCCACCATTCTTACCTCTGGTCTGGTCCTTCTTTCCCAATCCTTGGGCATAGATCTCTCCCTCCCCCTCCCCTCTGACCTGTTTCTTGTTCTTACTCTCTAAAGCATCCTCACCTCCATTCTTGTCCTGGTTCCCCCACTCTGGTGTTTGGGTCTCTGCATCAATTTTACAACTTAAATATTCTTGGTTCTCTCCCATATGTGCCTGGGTTTCAGCAGGATTCTTACCTCCAGCTTCCCTTGGATTTCTCTTCCCTAGGTCCTGAATTTTGGCTCTATTCTCAACTCCTATCTGGTCCTGCTTCTCCCACCCTGCAGTTGAGATGTCTCTGTCAGTTTTACTTATTACTAGTCTCTGGTTTTCATACCCCAAGACTTTAGTCTCTGCATCATCCTCCATTCCAAAGTCAATGGGAAGTTGCCCTCTAGATGCCTGGATTTCCCAAGCATCCTCCCCTCTGCTATCTTTCTGGCTCACCCACTCTGGAGCCTGGATCACTCTACTATCCTTTCGGCTTCCTGTCTGGTTTTCACCCCCAGATGCCCAAGCCTCTTGTGGGAAGTTCCAGGATTTCCAGATGTGCATTCCCAATAGCTGATTGGAAGGATCAGGCAAGAACTCTCTGGGAAACTGTAGCCTCTGAGCTGAAGGGAGGTTTGGAAGAGAGGTGGTTAAGGTCAGAGAGGTGGGCCCGGACCTCATGCTGATGACAGGCTCCAATGCCACCAAGTTTCTCTGGGAGTGAACCACCAGCTGCTCCACCTTGTGGGACATGTCCAAGACAGGGTGTGTATGGTCATCACTGAGACACCAGGGTACCTGCCACGCTTTCCACGAACTGCCCTGAGGAAGCAGATAGGTATTTGAAAAAGAAGTGGTACAAAGGGTGGGCTCAGAGTGGGTGCGGGCAATGCAACGTGGGCCCTGACACTGGTGCTGTGGAGAGAGCAGGTACTGGGCCCAGGACCCCTGGAGATTCATCCGGTATCCCCATCTCTCTTTTTGTGCCCAGTTTTGGACAGGAGCATCCAGGCCCCTGAATTTGCCAGAAGTTGGCCTGAAGAAAGTTTCTTGTCTCATGGAGGGCACTGCCCACTTCTGCAGTGGCATCTGTAGGTTAGAACAGAGAAGCAAAATCCTTACATACATATTAGCTCATAAAATCCATATAGATCAAAATTCCAGTCCCTCCTATCCAGATGAGGATACTCAGGCTCATGAAAGAGGGAGTCATTTAAGTCACCCTTGTAGCAGACAGTATTCATTCATTCAAGAACAATTAAGGGATTTTTGTGAAGAGATAAAGACAGAGCAGTTGTGGCTGCATTGTTAACCTGGAGCAGTACATGACTTCTCCACATAGAAGCCAGGAATAGGAGATTCAGAATCAAGTCTCTTCTCCCTCCCCGCTTCTGTGAGGTTTTTTTTTTTTTTTTTTTTAGAGACAGAGCCTCACTTTGTCACCTTTGGTAGAGTCCTGTGGCATCAGAGCTCACAGCAACCTCCAGCTCTTGGGCTTAGGTGACTCTCTTGCTTCAGCCTCCCGAGTAGCTGGGACTAAAGGCGCCCGCCACAACACCCAGCTATTCCTGTGAGATTTTTTTGATCTTCAGCTGCATTTTTTCACTTTGCAAAGAACCTTATCATCAAACACAATGGCTACCAGCAAGACAGACCCTTGCTTCATCCACTCCCGTGTATTCACTGGGAATCTCAACACTCTTGTGGTCAAGAAGTCTGATGTGGAAGCAATTTTCTCAAAATATGGCAAAATTGTGGGTTGCTTTGTTCACAAGGACTTTGCCTTTGTTGAGTATGTTAATGAGAGAAATGCCCAGGCTGTTATAGGAGAGGATGGCAGAATGACTGCTAGTCAAATTTAGATATTAATCTGGTGGCTCAGCCAAAAGTGAATCAAGGAAAAGCAGGTGTAAATGATCTGCAGCGGAGATGTATGGCTCCTCTTTTAACTTGGACTATGACTTTCCATGGGATTATTATGACAGGATATACAGTTAGTTACCCAGCATGTGGTCCTCCTCCTCCTCCTGCTCAGGCTGTGGTGCCCACAAAACTCCAGCCTGTGGCTGGGTGTAGTAGCTCATGCCCGTAATCCTAGCACTCTGGGAGGCCTAGGCAGGTGGACAGCTTAAGTTCACAAGTTTGAGACCAGCCTGGGCAAAAAGTGAGACCCCATCTCTACTAAAAAAGAAAAACGGAGGCAAGAGGATTGCTTGAGCCCAAGAGTTGGAGGTTGCTAGGAGCTATGATGCCTTGGCACTCTACCCAGGGCGACAGTTTGAGACTATCTCAAAAAAAAAAAAAAGCCAATGCGTATCAGGAAACACCTCATGAATGGGAAAAAGTGGCTTCAATTCTAAGAGCAGACAGAGAGGTTCCTCTTCCAAGTCTGGAAAGTTGAAAGGAGGTGACCTTCAGGCCATTAAGAAGGAATTGACCCAGATAAAATAAAAAGTGGATTCTTTACTTGAAAATATTGAAGGCTCGGCGCCTGTGGCTCAATCGGCTAAGGCGCCAGCCACGTACACCTAAGGTGGCAGGTTCGAATCCCCAGCCCGGGCCGCCAAACATCAATGATGGCTGCAACCTAAAAACGGCCGGGCGTTGTGGCGGGCACCTATGGTCTCAGCTACTTGGGAGGCAGAGGCAGGAGACTCGCTTGAGCCCAGGAGTTGGAGGTTGCTATGAGCTGTGACGCCATGGCACTCTACCCAGGGGGATAGCTTGAGTCTCCGTCTCAAAAAAAAAACACAACAGGTAATCGGTTTCCATTCCTTTATTTTAAACAAAAGACAGACTATTTATTTTACTGTCTCTCTTTAAAAATGTAATACCTTTTAAAAATATAAATCTGGCTCGGCACCTATGGCTCAAGTGGCTAAGGTGTCAGCCACATACACCTAAGGTGGTGGGTTCGAATCCAGCCCAGGTCCACCAAACAACAATGGCTGCAACCAAAAAATAGCCAGGTGTTGTGGTGGGTCCCAGCTACTTGGGAGGCGGAGGCAGGAGACTCGCTTGAGCCCAGGAATTGGAGGTTGCTGTGAGCTATGCCACCGCACTCTACCAAGGGGAACAGCTTGAGGCCTTGTCTGAAAAAAAAAAAATAGAATAAGGAAATCATTCACAACAAAAATTTTTAAATGTTAAACTATTAAGTACCACAAACGTCACAAAACCCAGAAAAATAACGTCTGTTCCTTAATTAGCTGCCTAACATACATCTTCAATGCTCTCAGGGGAAAATGTATTTCCTTTGCTACTCTCTTATTGATTCCTCTTATATCCAGTGCTTTGTGTTATCATTTCCTATAGAGAGTATAGACAAATCACTCAGTCTTTCCTCTAGTGTAGTTTTGTTTTTTATTTTTTTTATTTTTTTATTTTTTCTGAGACGGAGCCTCAAGCTATCCCCCTGGGTAGAGTGCCATGGCATCACAGCTCATAGCAACCTCCAACTCCTGGACTCAAGCGGGTCTCCTGCCTCAGCCTCCCAAGTAGCTGGGACCACAGGCGCCCGCCACAATGCCCAGCCATTTTTTGGTTGCAGACATCATTGTTGTTTGGTGGGCCCGGGCTGAAGATTTGAACCTGCCACCTTAGGTGTATGTGGCTGGCGCCTTAGGCTCTTGAGCCACAGGCGCCGAGCCTTGTTTTTTATTATTAATGGTTCAGGAAGTTTTCTTTCAGCATCACAGCTTGATATCAGTAATGTCATGCACATTTTTAGGAAAACCATTATCAAAATTCTTTCCTATATGAGCTAAAGTACAGGGTGTCCCAAAAGTTGCCATACATGGGGGTGGGGAGGAAATGGGAAATTTTTTGCAAAATATTCATTACAAAATTTTAGAAAATACTTAGAAAAGAAGTTAGAATCTCTGTAAGTTCACCACACAAGGGACTGTAACAAATTGGTCTATGGGGGTGGGCAACTTGAAGAACTAGGCCCATTGTACTGGTAAGTACACATGGTACATGTCTGGTCTATGAAAATTAGGTCAACTTGAGGAGGTCTACAAAATAAGAAGTTAACTGATGACTCTATACCGAACTTCAGAGTCAAAGCATTCTATAATAGACATACTCCTAGCTGACAATGTGAATGTTACTTTCTTTGCATTATTATTATTGCTTAATACTTCAACACAGCAATTGTCTGATTTCTTTTCTGAATAAATTTATCTTCATTCGTCCTTTATGAGGTTTTTTTTTCAGTCCTTATGTTAAACATTGTTATTGTTATAAAATTTTAAGCCTTTTTAATTCTGTGAAGGCAAAAGTGGAAACCTAATAAACACATGTATATGTAAGAAAAATAAAAAAGAAAATTAGGTCAACTTGAGGAGGTGATCAATGTAGGGAGGTGGTCAACTATGGAGATTCTGCTAGATTCTCTATGTGTTGGCCACCCTGTTTTTTGCGACAGAATCTCACTGTTGCCCTTTGTAGAGTGCCATGGCATCACAGCTCGCAGCAGCCTCAAACCCTTAAACTCAAGTGATCCTCTTTCCTCAGCCTTCTGAGTAGCTGCTCCCTCTTGCTCAGGCTGGTCTCAACCTCCTGAGCTCAGCAATCCACCCACTTTGGCCTTCCAGAGCATAAAATTACAGGCATGAGCAACCACGCCCATCCCTGACCCCCTTTTATTTTATTTTATTTTTTTTTTATTGAATGGTAACTATGTACATTAATGTACTTCTGGGGTACAGTGTGGTGTTTTCACACAGAATCCGAAACACTTCCATTAAACTGGTTAACGTAGCCTTCATGTCATTTTCTTAGTTATTGTGTTAAAACGTTCATATTCTGCTCTTAGATTCACTTGTACCCTTATAAGATAAACCACAGAAGTGATCCCTCGGGCGGCGCCTGTGGCTCAAAAGGGTAGGACGCCGGTCCCAAATGTCAGAGGTGGCAGGTTCAAACCCAGCCCCAGCCAAAAACTGTAAAAAAATAAATAAAATAAAAATATTAATCCATCCAATCAAAACAATAACACCCATTACATGTTGACGTAAATAACATTAAAAAAAAAAAAGAAGAAGTGATCCCTCCAATCCCCCTCCCTCTACCCATTTCTCCCTCTCTCTCTCCCCCCTCCCTGTATTCTTACGCTGTTATTAGGTTATAGCTTTCATATAAAAGGTATAAATTAGTTTCATAATAGGGGTGTGTACATTGGATACCTTTTCCTCCATTCTTGTGATACTTTTCTCAGAAGAACATTCTCCAGCTCCATCCATGTGAACATGAAGGACGTAAAGTTCTTTTATTCTTTTGCTATGACAATTCATATAACTAGATAACTTTCTCTTTTTTAAAATCTTCTGTCATAATTAGTTTTTATGAATTTAGCTCTCACACCTAGAAAATTTTTATACTACTGATAAAAATTTTTAGTTTTTGTTGATATGACTAATCTTTTCCAAATTTTGCATAATAACAGAATTGAATCTCCATCATTTAGAGAAATCTTCTTGATCCTTGTGTTGGTCACTAATAGCCTTACCTACCACTTTCCTTTCTGGTTTTATTTCACTTCTTAAAATAAATTCCAGTGGAATCTCCTTTCCAACCATTATAGAAAATACTGAATTTAAAATCACAGTTCTGAATTTTAGTATACTTTATTCCAACTATTTCTAGCTTTTATTGTAAAATATTTTTCTTTGTTTTTCTAACTCCTTTTCACAGTAATATTGGCTACTTCTCAACTCTGGGGATAGTCAGATGTTAACACTGAGGCGCTTACCTTGAGAATTGCAACTCAGGATATGGATATTATCCTTGCCCATGACACTTTTGTCTTCTTCCCATACAGTATTTATTTAGAACTTCATAAGCTTCCCACAGAAGCTTTAGTTTAAATTGGATCTTTATGTTTCTGGACAGTTTATATTAACAGCTATAGAATTCATTTCAATATGTTTTGATTTTCAGCTTCTCAGAGATATACATCTTTATTTTGTCTCTGAGAAATAATCAGTAAGAGTGGTCTCATCGTGATAACTTTCTAAAAATTTAGCTTCCTGATTCTAAGACATGCCTTGGAGTATAGTGTCTTAATCAAGATGTCTAGTGACCTCTTCAATAATTTGAAACTGAGAGATGTGTTACAATATGACAATTCTGTCTTAACTGTGCTATCATTTAGTTTATCCTGGAGGCTGCCCTTCAAAGTGACAGGAAAGAAACATAAGAGTAAAGACAATGACAGGTGGCCCTGAGAACTTAGACTCAAAGTGAGTTTATTTACTATAAAGATGAGTTGTTTTATTCTTCTTTCCACTCCCATGAAAACCGTGTCACATACTTGACTATTAATGATAATGGACTTTGTAGAACCCTTGACCTGAGAAACAAATAACTTTTAATGCAGACTTTTATGCATTTTACATCATATTCAGGGTCTGACAATTACATTTACAGACTCATCACTATGAACTTACCTTGGCAGCACTGTACAAACAGGTTGGTAAGGGTTCATAATCTCAGTGTATCAATGTCTCACAGCTGTGTTCATGTTGACTTGTGGTGGTTTCTTGCTGAATGGCCTTGATTATTGTTATTGAATGTTTTTGTATGCTCTCACGTGAATGCTGGTACTCAAATTAGAGCAATGAACAAAACATTTGTAAATTTCTTATTGTTAAACGTGGCAAGAGTGGAAGTGAAATCAGGGACCTGTTAGTCCAAGTTTTATGGGGTTAAGGCCATGAATAAATTAGTAGTGTACAAATGGATCAAACATTCTTCTGAGGGGAGAGAAAGCATCACTGATGAAGAGAGGTCAGGGTGGTGCAGAACTGTTGAAAATATTGCAAAACTTCACCGAATTTTGTGTCAGTGTCATCAGCTAAATATGAGAAGCACAGCAGACCAAGTAACATAGATAGAGAAATGGAAAAATCTTAACTGAAAATCTTGGCCAACTTCCATGGCACACTGTCTGGGAGAGAGTTTTTAGCCAGTAAACAAATCACTGGAACAGCTCCTCCTACATATCTGATTTGACTTGCAATGACTTTTTTCTTTACCCAAAGATAAAATATTGAAAGGAAGACATTTTGATGACATCCAGGACATCAAGTATAATATAATGACAGGTCTGATGGCCATTCCAGAAAAAGAGTTCCAAAATTGCTTTGAAGGGTAGACTAGGCATTGGTATCACTGCATAGCTTTCCAAGAGGAAAACTTTAAAAGAAACTATAGGGATATTCAGCAATGAGATATGTAGCACTATTTTTAAGATGAGTTCATGAACTTAATTGTCATTTCTTGTGTGTGTGTGTGTGTGTATCATATTTACATACAATCTTCTAGCATATATTTCCATGCTCTTTAAGGAGAATTATCACACCATCTATGTATCAAGAAAAATGCTCTGGGCCCCGGCAACTTTCTATTTTTTCTAAAGAATACATTATTCTTGGAAAATATTTGTAATGAATGTTCCACTAATTATAAATTAACTGGCACTAAACATTGCCAAAATGTATTAGTGGTTTTTAAGATAGTAGATAGTTTCAAGAATGCTGAAAAGGAAAACCATGATACAGTTCCTTGTTGTATTCAACCCTTTTATATGGTAGTGCTCACACAGAGGGAAAAACATTTGACTTTTTAAAAAATGTAATGCTGATTTCCTGTTCAGGGTTGTCAGATTAAATACAAGTTTCACAAAACCACTTTTTGCTTACGACTAAACTTTCTTTTTATTCTGGGGGACTTTTTCACAAGTAGATTACCCTGCTAATTCTAAAAAATTTTGATTTAATTGATTGGTATTTAATTATTTTACTTGAGTATTTACTCCTCACTCTCAGAAGTGCTGTAAAAGTTACTACTTTTTAATCAGAAGTTCTATTTGAAGAGAGATATATTAGTTATTATTAAGGGCGATATATTGGGTATTATTAAGAGATATATATTTGTTATTATTTTCATTTCATAAAATCTGTGACTTAATTTTAGCCTTTTTAAAGAAATATGCCCTCAATGAATCCCCAACAATGAAAAAGAAACATGATGAGCAGAAAAAGGAAGAAATATCATTAAGATTTAATTACACTAGGATATCTAAGTTAAAAAGTACAATGACATATCCTTTTTTTTTTTCTACAAAGAAACAAAGTCTCTCTGTTTCCCAAGCTGGTGTGCAGGTACAATCATGCTGCAAGGCAGCCTCAACTCCTAGGCTCAAAGGATCCTCCTACCTCAGCCTCCCAAGTAACTGACACTATAGGTGCCTGCACTTGCCCCCAACCAAATAACTTTAATAGTAAATAATAGTTTAATTTTTAGGTTCTTTGGTTATAATGAAAATAATAGTTCCTAGTTACATGTCTGATTATAATTTTCTTCTAAAGCCCTCATAATTCTTAAAATGTATAGTCATGTAGACTCATATAGATATGTTGAAGTATCTATTAGAAGAAGATGGGTGAACAGGCCAGCACCGCAGCCTACAGTATGTGTCCTTGTGATGTATAGCCTGCATGGTGAACACTGGCGATCTCTTGAGTGGCCTCAAGTCAACTGCATCATGTTGCCGTAATGATAAAGCTATAAATTTAACACGGAGTTCAGGTTCTTCAAGATCCACACTCCTTAGCCTCCTTTCTTGCCGTTTCTCAGTATTGCATATTGCTGTCCAGTCCTACAGAACCACTTTTAGTTCCCTGTTCACCTCATATTCTCTCTTGCCTATGATTCATATGCATATTTTTCTTCTTGATAATGCTTTTCACTCCAGCCACTTCTGTTTTGGGACAACACTCTTAGTTATCATTCTTGATTCCTCTTTGACATCACTCCCTTAGGGATGCCTTTTACCTGCCAGTACTGGATTAGTGCTCTCCGTCTCCAAGTGTCCCCATGTCTTTCATTTCTATCAGAGTACTTAATACACTACCTTGTCTATTACTTTAATATAAACTCTTTGACATAAGACAGTATCAGCTTGTGTATCCATCCCTTAAGAAGAGCCTTATACTAGATATTCAATAAATATTTGTGTCACGAATGAACTGAGCAAATCAAAAACAGTCACAACACAATTAGGCTTTTGCTTGACTGTTTCAGGTAGTTGATTGATTTCTGTCATGTATTTTTGGTACACAATAAATAATGCCTATGAAGGTAATTTGCTCCAATAGATATAACTGAAACATTGAGAAACATCTGAATCAGGATTATTCCACTGTGTTCAGGTTGATTATAAACAATGTAATTTTTTACAAATTTCTTGGCATACATTTTCTTTTAAAAGACATTTCCTTCATTCCTGTCTTCATTCTTCAAAATATTACATAAAATAATGGCTCAGTGATTCTTTTCGTAACCACCATTTTGTTGTTGTTGTTCCAATAGAATCAAACAGATTTTCAGGACTACACCCAATATCTACATATCTAGGTAGAATAAGAAAATATAAATATATATTACACTTTTACCCAGGGACATTTCAACTAACTATCCACTTAATATAAAATGTCTAATAAATTTAGAAAAAGAATAAATCTCAAGAAATTTGAATTGGAAAATAGAGGCTGCAATTTATTCCGTAGAGGGCCTCATATTTGTTCCTGAAATGTACCCATATTTGTGAAAAGCATTCAGCCATGTATTTTCTAGGCTAAGTTGACATGTAGTATAAATTTGTTTTCAATATTTGAACATAAATCTATAATCCATCTGGAGTTTATTTTGGTTTATGTCACAGGTAGAATCAAGTTATTCTTTTTCCAAATGGTTAGCCAGTTGTTTCAACACCTTTTCTTGAATAATTCATTTCTTTCCACTAGTTTAAAATGCTACCTTTATGTTTTAGTAGGAACGTTTGTTTAATTAGGTGTATTGTTACTTTTTTTTTAATGCAATTCCACTGATCTTTCTTTTCTTGTGTTGGAACATATAATTTGTTCTTGTTAAAAGTTCAGTGTTTGAAGACATGGGAAGTTTCATGACTAAGTTTGCAACTTTGCCACTGTGTGCTTACCTCATCAGCACCGTACAAATAACCTGGTGAGGTCCCACTGCTGTGTTCATGTTAATGTGTGGCAATTCTCGCTGAGTGGCGTTCATCATTGTTGCTGCATGATTTTGTGTGCAATCATGAGAATTTGAGATGTCAGAGTTTGAATTAGAGCAACAAACTAACATTCATAAATTTCTTGTTAAACTTGGCAAGAATGGAAGCGAAATCAGGGACATGTTTGTCCAAGTCTATGGTGATGATGCCATGAAGAAAAAATTGGATTAAACATTTTTGTGAGAGGAGAGATAGTGTCACAGATGAAGAAATATTTGGCAGCCAGTAAGAAGCAGAACTGATGAAAACATTGCAAAAATTTGTCAAATTGTGTGTCAAAGTCTTCAGCTGATTGTGAGAAACATAGCAGACCAGGTAAGCATTGGAAGAGAAAAAGGAAAATTCTAACTGAAAATCTTGCCCAACAGTTCTTGGCTCTTGCATCACAACAATGCACCAGGTCACACAGCACTGCCTGTAAGGGAGTTTTTAGCAATAAACAACTGTAATGGAATACCCTTCCCCTCCCTACTCACCTGATCTGGCCCTCACTGACATTTTTCTTTATTCAGAGATCCTGGAAATATTGAAAAGGAGACATTTTGATGACATTCAGGGCATGTACCATGGTGACAGCTTTGATGATCATTCCTGAAAAAGAGTTCCAAAATTGTGAACTAGATGCTGGCAGTGCCGAGCTTCCCAAGGGGAGTACTTCAGAGGTGACGATAGTGATATTCTGCAATGAAGTATATAGCACTTTTCTAGGACGAATTTGTGAACATAATCATCAGATTTATATAGTCTTAAGTTCACATTTCACTTATGCTTCATGCTTTATTTATGACTTTGAGGAAATACCTTTCAAAACCTCATTTTTTCATTACTAAAATGGGGATAATAGTAGATTGAGGAGAACAATATCTTTCTCATGGGATTATTGAGAGGATTAAGCAGGATAATTGATATAAAAGACTTAGTATCATGCATGACACATTAAATATTCAATAAACCATAAATTTCATAATTCATTTCAATATGACATGGGAAACTCTTCCTTTGTTACCTTCGGTTTTTTATTAATTTTTCAATGCCATTTTTAAAAATTTCAACTATCACAGGGGTAAAAATGCTTTTGGTTACATGGATCCCTTTTGTAACACTTGAGTGTGGCCCGTTACTGAGATCCCGTCCTTTGTCTCTGTTAGGTAGGTTTTCATCCATCATCTTCTTCCCCTTCCCTCCTGCTTGTTTTCCACTGAGTTTAACTTCCCTGTGTGCACATTTATGCTCATTGGTTAGTTCCAATTTAATATGTGGTATTTGTTTTTCCATTCTTTAAATACTCTACTTAGGATATCATTCTCCAGTTGCATCAAAATGGTAGCAAAAGACATAAATTCATTCATTTTATGGATAAGTACCATTCCATGGCACATGTATACATCTGTCACAATTTGTTAATCTGCTTAAGAATTGATGGGCTCTTAGGTTGATGCCACATCTTTGCAATTGGGAGTTGTGTTGCAATGAGCATAGAAGTGTAGGTGTATTTTTGATAAAATATCTTCTTTTTCTTTGAGTACTAGTTTCATATCAGTATGAAGTACACTAAATACTTGCTTTTCCATGCTTGTGATACTTTACTAAGAAGAATGTTCTTCAACTCCATCCAGGTTAATAGAAAAGATGTAATATCTCCCCTTTTTTATGGTTGCATAGTATTCCATAGCATACATGCATATTTCTTTCCTTTGTAGCCATTGTGAATGGTAATGAGTCATTGGTTTGATTCTGAGATCGACTCTTATTGTTGTATGGAAATACTGCTGATTTGTGTACATTAATTTTTGTAACCTGAGACTGTGCTGAATTTATTTATCAATTCCAAGTCCCTTGGTGGAATCTTTGGGATTTTCTAGACTTACAATCCTGTCACCAGCCAAAAGTAGAGGTTTGACCTCCTCTTTCCAAATTATGATACCCTTTATTTCTTCCTCTTGCCTAGTTGCTCTGGTTAGGACTTTTAAGACTATGTTGAATAGTAGTGGTATAGTGAGCACCTTGGTTTGTTCCAGCTCTTACTGGAAATGCCTTCGATTTTCCCCCATTCATTATTATATTGGCTGCAGGTGTGTCACATATGGCTTTTATAATTTTGATATATGTTCCTTCTATGCCTAGTTTGTTGACGGTTTTTATCATGGAAGTGTGTTGAATTTTGATGAGTGTGCTTTCTGGATCTATTGAGATTATCACATGATCTTTTGGGTAAAATGTTCTGTAAATGTCTGTTAGGCCCTTTATTCTAGAATCTCACTTAAGTTTATTTTTTTTTTTAATTTATTTTCTGCTTGGATCATCTGCCCATTTCTGTCAGTGGGCTGTTGAAGTCCCAAGAGATTATAATGCTGTTGTTTATCACTTTGCTTAGATCTACTAGAATTTGCTTTATGAATCTGAGTGTTCTTGTGTTGGATGCATAGATGTTTAGGATTGTTTTGTCTTCTTGTTGAATCATTCCCTTTATCGTTATATAACTACCATCTTTGTCATTATTTTAAAATTCAGTTTTTCCTATTATTTCATATTAACATGAAGTGAACAATCATTGATTAAAGTCTCTGAAAACTTTTGCTGGGATTTTGGTTAAAGTTTATTAAATTTTAGGCAAATGGGTGAAAATAAAATATAGTGCATGTCTTGTTTTTATATCCCTCAGAAAAATTAGAAGAATCTTTACGTTTCTTAATATATTATTCATAGATACAGATTGTTTATAATCCTTGAAAATGAGATCAATTTTTAGAATCTTATTCTTAACTGTTTATTGTTGGTATACTGAAAAAGTATTCCTTTTTTAATGTGCATTTAGTAATGTGCTACTTTTCTGAATTTTTTAGTTCTACAGAGCTTTCAGTTGAATTGATTAGATTGTCATGAAGCATAGTTCATGCACAGATTACTGTCTTTTTTCTGTTTATTAACATAAAAACCTTTTTTATTGATTTGGCTAGAACTACAAGAATGTTTCAATAGACTATAAGTTCTATTAATGGAGGGTGAATGTTACCTGTTTTACTATGTTTTTAACCTCTCACACAGAAGCAAGAATTTGAAAATTAAAGCAAGTGTGCTTCTGGCACATATTGAAAAGAATATTTAACTGTTATTTAAATTATTGGTTTGATAAATTTTTAATCAACTTTCTAAAAATGAATATTTTTTATATTTTGAGAATAATACATAGTTGAGTACTTGGCTCCTGTTATAAAAAGCTGCTGGTAATTTGACAATATTCTATTAATGAATTTTAATCTGTATTCAAAACTAAAATTGGTTTTGGAATTTTGATTTTGTGACATTTAGTATTAAGGTAATTTTAGTTATATACAATGATTAGGGAAATATTCTATGTTCTTCACCCTCTGAAATAGCTAAGCAATATAGTAGTTATGTCTTCTTTGAAAGTTTGAAAAGACAAAACATCTCTGTGTCAAAGAATTTTTCTTTGATGGAAACTTTTTAACAAAATTTTTAATCACTTTGAGCATATCTTTCTAGTTCAGTTTTTATTTCTTCATAAATAACTTTGATATATTTATCTAAAAGTTTTCAGTTTATGAACATTTTTTCTTTTATTCTTGGTTGACAGATAGTCATTATACATATTTACAGTACAGAGTAGTATTTTGATATATGTACACAATATATAATGATTAAATAAGGGTAATTAACATATCCTTTACCTCAAAGATTTTTCATTTCTTTGTATTATGAACATTCAAAATTTTTACTTCTAACTCTTAAATTTATGACCATTTAATTCTTCTTATTATAGAACTTTAAATTGAGTTTTTCTCATTGAAAAATATTCATTTATGTATTTAATATTTATTATTTATGTGTACTTCTTATTGGTTTTGATATATGTTTTCTATTTTATTGTCCTTTCAAAATAACTCTCCCTCATATTTATTTAATTCTGTTTTATGTATTTTTCTATCATATTAATTCATGCACCTACCTTTTTTAGAATGCTTTGACATAATCTTTTTATTTTCTTTCTATAACTTCTTCAAAGACAGTTTACTTATATTTTTCTGTTAAAATATTTTAAATCTTGTATCCATTTTGCCCAGGTTGGAAATTTGAGGTATCTCTTAATTTCTATGTATTCTAACTTTTGGCTTTTTTTCTCCCCTGACTTAAGAAGTATATACATCACATTTAAAGCACCATACAAATTTTGGTTAATCATTTAAAATGTACTCTAATCTTCAGGTTAAGTAGAAAACTGATCTATAGTGACAAAAACTATAAATGGGCCTGACTAATATGCCATACACCGTGTGTACAAGCCTGTGTGCATACACAGGTTTGGGTTACTACGTGCATTGGTTATTGGTAGTCTTATTTTGATCCTTCCTAATTCATTGTTTAGTCTAAATGTTGGGGAATAGATAAAATATATTAATCAGATGGTGGGAATGAGAAATTCTTGCTGTGCCCCTCTCTCGGTGTTTGTAGCCTATACTACTTGATTTTAACTGTTTTTCTCTTTCTTTTGTATAACAGATTGACTTCCAAAAGGGATAAGTCCATGTTATGTTTTATAATATATGTTAGGTTTCAAAGTATCTTGCTAAAAAAGGAAATTAAGCAATAATTTTATCTGCTCTACTCAGCTACATTATACTTCAAAAACATATACTTAGCTATTGCTGCTAGGTCCTTAGGAAAACTTATTTACATGTAATTTATAATCACCTGAGCAATATTTGAAAGATTTTTCAAGGTCAGCTCTGGCAGAGATTAACATTACACCATTTAACTCAGGAATTATTTTAGTATTTGATTAATGGCTATATGTTTGATATCTAATATACTTTTGTGAATGCTAAATCAAGTTGTAATTTAACTAGTCAAGCTGATTTAGTGGCTTGGGAGACACCTTTTAATAAAACTGTTCCCCTAATTTTTTTCTACCTTTGTTAAAATCCTTTCTTTTCATGGTTATTACTTTTATTTGGGAACCAATGTGAATGTATGCAACTCGGTCAATTTTCCATATATGATCTTTATCATCCTGATTTAACGGTACTGTCAATTCTGTCTTTCATTCATTACACAAATCCATATTGACAACATCTAAGTGCTAGGTACTATTTCTGTCATTGGAAAAGAAAAGGACAGAATTCCTGCTTTCAAGAGACCTACAGTTCCATGGCGGAAGTATAATTTGTTAAAATGTAAAAGTGCAAGAGTATTTCATGCTATGTGAAATATATGTTTTATGTGATCATGTAATGAATGAGCTGGAGGGCAGTGAAGGATTGCTAGAGGGAATGGATCTTCTACTGAGATTAAAAATTATGCAGGAATTAGCTGGGAAATGCAGTGGAACAATCTTCTGGGCAGGAGAGGAGCATGCACAGAGTCCCTGAAATGTGATGCAACAAAGTATTAGAACTGAAGAGAATAGAATGCCACGTGGTTTAGATACATTAATAAAATCCAGTTTAGGGTGGTGCTGGTGGCTCAGTGGGCAGGGCACTGGCCCCATATACCGAGGGTGGAGGGTTCAAACCTGGCCCTGGCCAAACTGCAACAAAGAAATAGCTGGGCATTGTGGTGGGTGCCTGTGGTCCCAGCTACTCAGGAGGCTGAGGCAAGAGAATTGCCTGAGCCCAGGAGTTGGAGGTTGCCGTGAGCTGTGTGATGCCACGGCACTCTACTGAGGGCAATAGGATGAGACTCTGTCTCTACAAAAAATAATAATAATAATAACAACAACAACAACAATAATAATAATAATAATAAAATCCAGCTTAAGAGAGGCTGAAGAGGGAGAAGTTATCTGCATTCTGCAGGGCCTTATAGGAAAAGAACTGTTTTCTATTCTAAGTGCAATGTGAGATTAATGAAGTGCTTTAAACAGGTGATGCAATTTGATTGAATTTGTTATATCACTTAACAAATACTCATTGATTGTGTACTATTTATCTGATACAGCTCTAACCCCAGAAGATATAGCAGGCAATAAAACAGATGATATTTTCTGTCCTCTTTAGGCTTATAATGGGCAGGTCAGAGAAGGTCTCATGGAGGAAGCAACTTGTAAGCAAGAATCTGAAGAAAGTGAGGGCATCTCGGGAGAGAGTCAATGATGCAAAAGTCTCGTGAATGGAAATAGATCAGATGAAAAATTGTAGTTGTCCTGTCTTGCAACTCTCTGGACCTCAAGGGAGAGTGAAGGATTATTTCCACCCTCCCACCATAGTCCTCTCTCTCTGTGTCTTTTTGTTATTCAAGAAATGAACACAAATAAAATTATAGAGACCATTTAGATTGAGAGAATAGGCAGATTAAGCTTTGAGAAAGGCACAATTTGTCTGGGAATTTCAAAAACCAATCCTGTTATTTGACAGAATTCAAGGAAGGAGTGTGCAAGAAGAAGAAAGTAGAGGTTTTATTCCCTAAACGCTATCAAGAAGTAAAGATAAGGACTTCAACATATTATTTTGAGTTTAGCAACTTCAGGGTTATTAAATCTTGTTTTGGAGGAGTAATAGAAACCAAGTCATTATAATGGACTTTTCAAAAATGTGAAAAGGAGATTGAAGAGGACAGGAAAGAGATTGTTGAAGAGTGTGCGTGTGTATG
>CAUYQV010188219.1:0-15458 GCA_963574575.1 Galagoides demidoff
ATAAGAAAAGAGCAAGTAATCCCATTTCATTGTGGACAAAGGACTTGAGCATAAGCTTATCTGAAGAAGATAGGTGCATGGCCTACAGACACATGAAAAAATGCTCATCATCTTTAATCATCAGAGAAATGCAAATCAAAACCACTTTGATATATCATCTATCTCCTGTAGAGTGCCTCACATAATAAAATCTTAATACTTACAGATGTTAGAGTGGATGTGGAGAAAAGGGAACACTTCTGGGCAGCGTCTGTGACTCATATGCCAGAAGTGGTGGGTCCAAACCCAGCCCCGGCCAAAAACTGTGGGGAAAAAAAAAAAAAAAGAATAGGGAACACTTCTTCACTGCTGGTGGGAGTGCAAGCTAATACATCCCTTTTGGAAAGAAGTATGGAGAAGATTCAGGGATCTAAAAGTAGCCCTGCCATTTGATCCTGCAATTTCTCTACTCTATGTATATCCAAAAGACCAAAAATCACTTTTAACAAAGATATTTGCACCAGATTGTTCATTGCAGCTCAATTCATAATAGCCAAGTCATGAAAGAAGCCCAAGTGCCCATCAACCCATGAATGGATTAATAAATTGTGGCATATGTATACCCTGGAATATTATGCAGCCTTAAAAAAGATGGAGACTTTACCTCTTTTACATTTACATGTATGGAGCTGGAACATATCCTACTTAGTAAAGTATCTCAAGAATGGAAGAAAAAATATCCGATGTACTCAGTACTATCATGAAACTAATTTACAATCATGCACACTTTCATATGAACAGTAGATCACAACTATGGCCCAAGATGATGGAGGAAGGAAGGGGGGATGGGAGGGGAGGGTGGAGGTCAGTTGAGGGAGGGTGAATGGTGGGAGCTATGGAGCACAATGCAAGGGTCCATGTGAGATCTATTAGTATAGAGTATAAATGTCTTAACACAAGTAGATGAAGTATATATACAGTGTGATGTAAGCATTCCTAATTCTATATGAAATCAGCATAATGTACCCCATAAATGCATTAATGTATACGATCTATGTGTTTATGATTTAATAAAAAATAAAAATAAAAAGCATAAAGAGAAAAAAAATAAAAACTTGTACAAATCTTGTGTCCTGAAAACTTCATAATGCTGATGAAAGTAATGAGAAAATGATCTAATTAATAGAGAGTTGTATTAGATTTGTGAAGTACAAGATTCCTGTAGTAATCAGCTCTCTCTACATATATATGATCTCTGTGAAAACCAAAGCAAGATTGTTTGTAGTTGTAAACAATGATTATGCAAAAAATGTACAGGGCAAAGGGAAGAAAGAAGCATAGCTACAACAATTTTGATAATATTAATACACAAAAGAAATAAAGTTACATTGTTGAGAGCTTTTAATATAAATTACTCAACAATGTTACCTTATTTAATATAAACAACTTAACAATGTTACCTTATTTCTGAAAAAACAGAAAAACTCAAGGACATTTTTAGAAGTGATAAATATGTTTAATACCCTAGCTGGTTCTGGTTAGTTACAAGTATACGTGTCTGTCTAAACTACTTAAAATATATACATAAAACGGATTCCATTTTTGTATATCAATTATACCTAAATACACACTGTGTGATATTAGTAAAAGGACAGACCCAGATCAACACAGGAGTAAACAAGGCCCTTCGACATTTGGATTCCTGGACACCAATTTCATCCACAGAACTCCTGCATTATTCTGGACGTACAAAGAGGGCAGTCTCTGGGTGGGCAGAGGATGTCCACTCCACCCGGTGGGTGGAGCCATCTGCAGCCTGGAGGCCCGGTTGGGATAGGCAGGGCGTGGAGGCAGGGTCGGCAGGTGCTGCCTCCTGTCTGTCATGTACCTTAGGAACTAGGCCAGAGAAAGAGACAGTTGAGGATGTTACAGGACTTTGCTCCTGGAACATTGGCTGCAGTCATTGCCCCTTAGGCACCGAGGCCCTAGTGAAAGAATCTGAGCCCAGGGACTTTGCTGGTAGGTGAAGGTCCTGTGCCCTGAGGAGT
This sequence comes from Galagoides demidoff, assembly GCA_963574575.1. Taxonomy (NCBI): domain Eukaryota; kingdom Metazoa; phylum Chordata; class Mammalia; order Primates; family Galagidae; genus Galagoides; species Galagoides demidoff. The sequence continues at coordinate 2,028 of CAUYQV010188219.1, forward strand.
GAACATTGCTCTTCTGGGTTTTCTTTTCCTTTAACCCTCTGAAAGATTGAACCATGGGCACCGCCTATGTCCTCTTTGCAGGCGGTGTGGAGGTTTGTCCTCTGTGGACCCTGAAGGGCTCCAGGGGCTAGCCCCAATGGAATCAAATACTTAGGACTTTTGAATGATCCCTAAATCCCCAATCATTTTATGTGTTGAGGTTTAGATAACAGTACTAAATGGTCTCATCATTTTGAAGTTCATTTCTGCAATAGAAAACATTGAAAACTTCGCACCTTGGTTTATGTTTACCAGTGGTGTTAAATGTTGATGTTATGATAACCACAGAAAATGATTGTTTCATAATTATAATTAAGTGGGTAGGTTCTTTCTGGCAGTTTTGAAAGATGACTACCCACCATAATGTAGTTGTTTCATAGAATTAGAAGAAAAGAACAGATATTGTAAGATTCAATGCATAAGGTATCCCTGGAATAAGAAAATTCAAGGAGGTGGAAGTCTAATGGATATTATCAGGGGCTGTGAGAATGGGGAATTGTAGGGAGAGCAGTGAGGCTGGCAGGGCCCCCGACAGCCTGGGAAATGCTCAGGGAGCAACCTCCAACTACTTCTTCTCCCTAATCAACATTGTTTTCACCTGCCAAAAGTCAATAGTCCATGCATACTTTCCTCATTATTGACAAGCACACAGTTTTTCCTCTTTAAGGTTGATTTCTACCCCATGTGTAAAGAGTTATGCAGTCTTAAGATACTGTATAAATAAAGCTCTTTCCATGGTTCAGTGGCTGGCTGCAATCATCAGCTACATCAGCACTCCCTACACCAGCCTAGCTCTCAGCTCCTGTCTTTCATACCTTTGCATTTCTTCATTTTACAGCTTTCCACTCAGGTCAACTCTCCCTCTTCCCACCAGTCTGTATCCCCTGTTGTGTCCCCACAGGACAGAGGTACTCATTAATATTTAATAAGTTTATTTTTAATAAGGACAGAGTTTCTGTTTAGGGTGACGGAAATGTTCTTTCTGGAAATGAATAGCCATGAGGATTGCATAACGTTGTCAGCTTAACTAATGCCAATTAAATGGTGACTTGAAATGATTAAAATAAATTTAGAATTGTATCTATTTGACAATGCAAACAAAATTAAAAAATGAGTAATAGAGTTGGGAAGCCATGTTCTCTGTGCTGGCTAATTCTCAGAATGCTTCTTCCAGGTTTCTTGCCTTGTCTGTGGCATAGAGAACTTAATTTTGATTTGTCGTTATGCATTCCCATTCCTTTCTTCTGGACATTTTAAAGGTATAATTTTCTTTTCAAGTTTTCATAGTTTTGTAAGAAAATTGGCTTTGAGGTACTTAGGATTCCACTGTAGCTTCAAGTGGGTTTTCTCCTCTTGAGTTTTTACCCTAACTCTGTCCTTCAGAGAGTGAGCTTCATAGGTTTGTGTCCACATTGCCCTAAAGATATTTTTCTGTTATTGATGAAATTGTATGGATGGTATTTTCTTAAGAGCTGAGGACTTTCCAGGGCATTGGCTTATGGTAAACTATTTATTTGTTTATAATTACAATTTTGCCAGTGACTTACATTCTTATAGTGTCTTGTACTCTGAAGTAGTGACTAACATACATGGTATTATTTCTGAAATTTTTTCTAAAAAAAATTTCTAAAACAGTGTGGATAAGGAAATATGGAAATAATTTATATTTCTTTCCAAAAAGAAATGACCACATCAAGGGCAATAGAATCTTACAAAATATTATTCTTGTTATTCTTGTTATTAGAGAGTGTCTGGAAGTTTGGAAAATCTAGGGCAATTTATGTTTTAACCCGTTTAATTTTCATTTCTGTTTAGCCTCATTTTTAAACCTAACTGTATAAGGATGTGCATGCTCAATGTGTTTTCCTTCTACTTGCATACATTTTTGCAGGGAAAGAACATAATCACACTTGTAGATGAGCTATTTTGAAAAGGTACAGTGAGAAATTTAAGCACTTTTCCCTATGTGTTCACTCTATACACATCCTAAATATAAGGATATATAAGGAGGAGGGTATTAAAGGCTGCAGGAAAGAGGTTTTAATCTTCCTTTGCACCAGAGAAGGCACCCTCAGGCTCCTGGTTGCATGAGCAAAACATAGGCAGTGCCGTTGGTGAGTCCTCCACATTCGAAAGAACATTAAATTCACTTGATTCAAAGTGAATTTGAATCACTTTGAATCATTCACTTCTGTTCCTCTCTAATGGGACTATCACCTCTGAACTGGATAAGTGCAAAAACTTCCTAACTTGCCTCCCTGCTTGTCATGGTATATGCCCCCACCTCTACATTCATTCTCTCCCTGAGCTCCTAGTGACCTTGATGAATTGACACTTCTACATTTCCTTTGGTTGCCAAGACTCTGCAGATCAAGATGAATCTTTAACATGGGCCCGGAGCCCTAGGGGATGCAGCCTCTGCTGACCTCTCACCTTCTTCACTGCCTGGGTTTCTGTGCTCCAGCCTCTCTATGTGTCATTCAAGCCTGAATGGTGCTTGCTACAGATCACTTACACCTGTTGCTCCTTCCCCTGCAACTGTTTCTCCACAACTAACTTCTTATTATTGCAGTCTGAACTGAGGCATCACTGAGCTCTCTGTTATTCCATCCCCCTGTGTACTTCCATTTTCCAGCACATTTAAAATTTGTTTATTTTGTGTCTTCTGTATAATGCAAGTTCCATGAAAGCATTTGTCAGTTCTCCTTGTTTGTTACTGCATGTCCAGTTTCTAGCATGGTGAAAGGCATAAGATCAAAACTCAGTAAATCTCTGAATGCAGGAAAGAATGAGTGAATGGATTTAAAGACCTTATCAGCACACACAGTTACCGGCATAACCTTGTGTATGCTAGTGATTAGCTCTCAATTAATAGTGTGTGATTATAGTATTTTGTATTTGTTTACTCACATTTACCAGTGAGTATTAACATTTTATATGCTTTGGAGACAAAGTCTTACTCTGTGCTGTGAGTAGAGTGCTTTGCCATTATCATTGCTCACAGCAATCTCAAACTCTTAGACTCAAGCAATCCTCTTGCCTCAGCCTCTTGAGGCACTGGGACTAAAGGTGTGCTACCACTCCTGGCTAATTTTTCCATTTTTATTCCAGATGAGGTCTTGCTCTTGCTCTGGCTGGTTTTAAAGCTCCTGAGCTCTGCTCCCCTTTGCCTCAGCCTTGCAGAGTGCTAATATGATAGATGTGAGCTACCATGCCCAGTCTATTTTGCCTTTAATATAAACCCATTTTACCTGAGTGTGTGTCAAATAGATGCATCTGCACACATTTGCAAAAATGAACACAGGGTTGAAATATACCAATATAGTCATTGAGAATGGTCGTCCCCAAGTAACAGACTTAAGGGTGATTTTTAATGTGCTTTTTTTTTTTTTTTCTATTCTCTTGTTTTCCATATTCTCTATAGTCAGAACCAGCAAAGCAAATCAATGGTGCTTAAAAGAGAAAGAAGAGAGCACAGAGTGTTGTGTTAGTTTGCCAGGATCATAGGAGCCAAGTACCACATACTGGGTGGCTTAAAACAACACAAAAGTCTTGTTTCATGATTCTAGAATCTGGAAGTCAAAAAAATCCAGGTGTTGTCAGTGTTATGCTTCCTTTGATGGCTTCAGAGAAGAAACAGTTGTGTGCCTCTTTCCTAGTTTCTGGTGGTTTGCCAGCAATCGTTGATTTCCTTTGGTTTAGATACATCACTCCAATCCTTGAACTTCATGTGATATTCCCCTTGTGTTCTTCACATGCTCTTTCCTTTGTGTAGCTCTATGTCCAAATTTCCCTCCTTGGTAGGACCCTAGTCGTATTGGACTGGGCCCATCCTAATGATGTTATTTTGACTTGATGACTTTTATAAAGACACTTATGTTCAAAAGTGACATTCTGAGGAACTGAGAATTAGAATTTTTGCCCTGTCTTTCCTGGGTACAGAAGTCAACCCATAAACAGATGTGTTCCTAAAAATGAACAAAAGAATGGCTACATGGTCTTCCTAGTGGGTATGGGAGTCGATGGAGCTGGGGTCTGACTGTGAGGAACTTGTGACGTTACTGTGGTAGCCAACCTCCAGGATGGTTCCCAGTGATCTTTGACTCGGTTCTTCATATCCTGTTTTGTCCTTTCCTTACTTGAGCAGAGTTGATCTGCATGACCTATAGATTATGTCAGTAGTAATGGGGTATCCCTTCTGAAACTAGGTTATAAAAGACATTTGATTACTGCCTTGTTCTCTTGTGGAGCACTTGCTGTGAGAAAACCAGCCACTGTGTAATGAGGACATTCAAGCCACGCAGTGGCAGAGACTGAGGCCTCCAGCCAGTAAGCCATGTCAGTGAGCCTGGATTAAAGGGGACCCTCCTGCTCTAGTCAGGCCTCCAGATAACCACAGCCCCAGATCATGTCTTGATTATGACACAGTGAGAGATCCTGCTTTAGCTCCCCCTTGCTGCTGCAGCAGCAACTCAGCACAAGTGTAGCAGCTAAAAGAATGTAAGTTTATTCTTTTTTATTTTTTTGTCCAGGGCTGGGTTGAACCCACCACCTCCGGCATATGGGGCCAGTGCCTTACTCCTTTGAGCCAAAGGCACTGCCCCGTAAGTTTATTCTTTTATAGTCCTAGAGGTCAGAAGTCCAAAATGAGTCATTAAGGATTAAAAAAACAAAGGTGTAGTCATGGCTAATTTCTTCTGAAGTCTCCATGAGCCAATCTGTTCCAGCTTCTTGGGGCACTCAACATTTCTGGGCTCCTGGATACATCACTCTGATAGCATCTTCCATCTCCATGTCGCTGGGTTTTCCCTCATTAAGACTCTCTCCACCCTTTTGGAGTGAAGCCTGTGGCTCAATGAGTTGTGTGCTGGCCCCATATACCTAGGGTGGTGGGTTTGAACCTGGCCCCGGCCAAACAAACAAAAAAATAGCCAGGCGTTGTGGCGGGTGCCTGTAGTCCCAGCTACTCAGGAGGCTGAGGCAAAAGAATTGCCTAAGCCCAAGAGCTGGAGGTTGCTGTGAGCTGTGACACCATTGGCACTCTACCAAGGGTGACAAAGTAAAACTCTGTCTCTAAAAATAAAAAAAAAGACGCTCCCACCCTCTTAAAAGGACCCTTATTATTCTGTGTAGGGCCCACCAAGATAATCTTCCCACCTCAAGATCCTGAACTCAAACTTATCTATAAAATGCCTTTTGCATATAAGGTAACATATTTTCATGTTCCAGAATTAGGGTATGGACATCTTTGGGAGGCCCTTATTTGGCCTACCAAGGTCTGTGGGCCATAACCTCCCAGATAAGCCCCTCCTGAATTCTCAACCTGCAAAACTCATGAGTGATAACAAATGATATTTGACATTTCAAAACACTAGGTGTTGAAGTAATTTGTTCTGCAGCAATAAGTAACTAAGACAGAATAGGGATTTGTACTTCAGCATTTGATTCTATAGCCCTTGAAAGTCATCATTCTGGATGTCTTGTAACATTTTTCCTGAAATACATATATGGAAAGTGTGCAAATCTAAGTGAGCAGTTGAATGAATTTTTACAAACGGAAAGCACCTTAATCTGTCTTAAGTAATAAAGCCTTGGTAGATCTCTGATGTTTTTACACTCTGTGTCAGTCATTTTGCCTGCTCCAGCTCACGTCTATTCTCCCCCCTTTTCTGCTCTGCTGCATAATTGCAGAGAACAACTTTGTTTCCTGTTTCTTGCCTTCTGATAGGTTCAGCCAATGAAAGGCAATAATGGACACTTCAAAGGAGCAGGAGGAGGAAAGCTAGAATAGTTCTTTTTTGTTGGAACTGCCTTGGGCCCCCCCCCCCAGAAACAGTTGTATGTTCTTCTAATTCTGGATCCCATTAGGAACTCCCCTCCAACATGAAGCTATCTTGCACTGGGCAGCACCACTGATGTCTCATTATATGCCCCAACTTCTCAGTTTTTCCTTCTAGGCCGAGGCCAACTGTGCCTTCCTGCTGATTACACACAGACACTACATTTCTCAAATCTCTCCCTTGGGGTGTTCCCACTGAGTTGTGACACACAAACCCAGTAGATGAGCAGGTGGGCTTGTGGCAGGTCCCCAGACTTCGTACGTGGTCTATGTACTGTCCTCTATTGATGGCTTTCTTGTTCTCACCTCTTCTCACTCTAACTAACTCATCTTCTATGCCGCTATTGCTTTTTGTTCATATCTTTTCCCTGAAAGATTATGGAAAAGCTTTGGAGCCAGAGTCCTACATTCTAATCTCAGCAATGTGGTGATGAATCTGCCCTTTCTGAGGCTCCTCATATTTCCCCAATAATTAAATGGTAGCAATGCCACTGTTGGTGTTTGATCTGCCAAACTCAGTCCTCACTTCAGGCCTGGGAAGGAGAATCTAATAGTGCCCCCATTTACCAATGAGACAACTGAGGATCAGAGATGTTAAGTAACTTGCTGAAGGTCACACAGCCATTGAGCACCAGAGTTGGAACTTGAGCTCTGGCACCTGGGCTCCAGAGACTACTTCCACTTTCCTATATTGTGGATTTGACTCTTTTCAGGGCCCCATTTCCTCTACCCATATGCTTGGTCCAAGACCAACACTCCCACCCTCAAGATCCAGGGTCTGTCTCTTTCCTATACCCACTAAGAGATAGTATGGAAACTTTAGATGCTTCCTGCTCCTCCATGAACTGAGAGGGCCAAGCTTTACCCAAACAAAACTGGGAGGGGACATCTGTGCTCCCTTTTCATGTGTTGGAACCCAAGACCTGGATGCTCAACTCAGCTTTGTGCCCCCACAGCTGTGTGACATTGGACAGGAAATTTTGGTGCTCTGGCCTTCAGTGTCCTCACATCTCAAATGGGCAAGACATTCTTTCAACCAATGATTATGAGATTCAGTGTCCTTAAACACATGCCTAAGACCTATGTACTTCTTATGGGATCTATGGCAGAAATGCAGATTTCTCAGCCTCAGGGTCTTCCAAAGACACTGGTGCCACGTCTCCTGGGAGGAAGTGGTTGATTTCCAGGGACACTATCATCCTGGCCCACTATGAGAGAGCTGAGTGTGGGGCAAATGCTTTTGTAAACTGCAGGTATTTTGTACCCAGACATTTTCAAGGTATATTTATTAGCTGATATGGTGGCATCCTGGGATGAGCACCCCCTCTCTGTCCCTCAGTATTCTTTATTTCCTCTGACAGCCATTGGCCTTCAGCCTGGGGGCCCAAAATGGGAAGCGCACTGTTGCAGTTTCAGTTACCCACAACATACAGTCAGGCCCTTCTCACACTGCCTCGGCTTCCCTCCAGACCACCCCTTCCTTTTCTAACAGCTTGGCAGGGCCCTTGAGTTGGCTCAGTCTTTGTCTGATGCCTTTTCCTCTCTCTCTCTCTCTCTCTCTCTTTAAAATTATAAAAAGACTTTGGCTCGGCGCCTGTGGCTCAATCGGCTAAGGTGCCAGCCACATACATCTAAGGTGGCGGGTTCGAATCCTCAGCCTGGGCCCCCCAAACAACAATGATGGCTGCAATCAAAAAATGGCCAGGCATTGTGGTGGGCGCCTGTGGTCCCAGCTACTTGGGAGACGGAGGCAGGAGACTTGCTTGAGCCCAGGAGTTGGAGGTTGTTGTGAGCTGTGATGCCATGGCACTCTACCCAGGGGGATAGCTTGAGGCTCCGTCTCAAAAAAAAAAATTATAAAAAGACTCAAAATTATTTGAGAAGTACAGACTTACAGTTTTTTGAGTGGACAAGCTGATCTGCAGAGGAGATGGGGAGCAGTCCTGGTACTCTCTGCTTTCCTTTGGAATGGTGCACTTATTGTCCCAGAAAGATCCCTGGAGTGGGAGCCGGGAAGACTAAGGCTCTACTCCTTACTTGCCCTGAATAACCTCACTACCCTTAGTTTTGTCATCTACAAAATAAAGCAGAATGGCCCCAGAGAGTTTCCAGGAGCTATTCATGGTCACACAGCTTGTGAGTTCTGTGCAAAGCTGGGAATTAAACTTACATCTGATCCTGAATTCTCATATTCTGTGTCCACAATCCCTATCCACACTCTCCTCAGTTGATACATGTTTTTTGAACTGCTGAGAAGTAGAATAAGAGAAAAGCCCCAGAATGGTCCTACCTTTTTGGAACCTGCATCTTGATGGATTTATGTGTGTGCATGTGTATGTCTGTGAATAAACTGGATAGCTTTGATTTAGCCAGTAAGAAGGACCAAATTTCTATATCGACTATATTAGAGTTGACCTTGCCTAGCCAAAGGGGAAAAAAAACTGGAAGGAAACACACCAATATTCTAACATTGAGGGAAGGTGTTACGGTGACAACTTTTTTTTTTCTTGAAGTTTATATTTTCTAAAATCTGTGCAATGCACATGCACACAGATCCTTAGCTATACTACTTCCCTCTTTATAATATTTTTATCATACTAGTTATGTACTTTATATACATCTAATTTTAGAATGTGCACAGCCCTTCTCCCTTGATGTAGTTCTGGGCTGCTCATAGCTTCTCAGAGATTTGTAACCTCAAACTCTCTAGCAAAAGATGTTCATGCTCAGAAATAGCAAAATGAAGACTCATTGGATTCTAAAACACCACCATTATTTGTATTCTGTTCCCAGTGAAAAGTTATTAAAAATTTCAAGATGATGACAAAAGAGCCTTAAACCAAGAATAGCCCTTTCTGGATCTGGGTCTCAAGCCTCTGAAACCAGCCCTGACCACAGGTTGGTTCTTAGGAAGCATTCCCTAATATTCAGCAGGCTTTGGTCTTAATATGCTGCCTTATAACTTGCATTTTCAGTAACATTACAGGAATGAGAAAACTGGGAAGAAATTGTGCATGGAGAATATTCGTATTTCAAAGAATTAACATTGTAGCAAGAATTATCTCTAGTTACAGTGCTTTTTAATTGGTTATCACACAGTAAAAGGAAGTATATGTGTAACAGCTAGGTTGTAGAGCCACTGTCCAGAGAAGGAGCCCTGGCTCCTGCCCTGGTTCCGGCCTACATTCTCCCCCTTGCTGGCAGCTCCATGTGGCATTTTGCTACTCATTATCTCCTCACCTAGGACAAGAGGTCTAGATTGGAGCCTGAAGGGTTGATGCCTGGTCCCTCCAAACTGAGTTCTCAATTACGATTCAAACCTTCCTGAAGAATGAGGGAGGGATGGGGACAGAGAGACAGAGAGAGAAAGAGAAGCTTCAGCTGCAAGTGATGTTTTTTGAGAGATTTTTTCAAATTACAAAATGTCACATTTCTCCATGTTGGGAATTAGATCTGAATGTAAGAAGACTCCAGAATAGAAACATGGCTACTTGCTCAGAAAGCCACCAGGTGGCCTCTACAGCAGCATTTAAATATGTGCTCTGCTGCACCAGGACCTGTGTTATAACTTGGAATGTGGCATCAACCTCCTTAGATTAATGAAGAAATGCTTTAGCTGCTCCCCCAGGCCAGGAGCATACTCACTACTCACAGAGGGAGGATGTGTTGGCTGACAGGCCCAGGGGTTGCAGCTGTTCTGTCTGTAGTGGGCTGTGGTGTGGAGAGGGTTAGGTGAAATGTGGAGCGGTCAACAGCTGACCTTTGACTCCTGGGTCAGCTGAAAATGCATCCATTCCAGCCAGCCCAAACTCAGATGAATGCTCCAGAAAAAAGAGTCCCCAGTTACCATGTTGGATAAATTGGGCGTTATTCGAGTGTTTTATAACCCGGCTAAAATTAGGCTACAGTAGGGCAAGTAGAAAGAACTGTGTCTAACCAAAAAATGTGGTTGCCATTGAGGGCATACTTCTTAATTAATTTATTCAGTAATGGGCCCAGGCTCTGGCCAGTGTGGAAAGTTTTCTGTTGCATGGTAGGACAGTCTTTGCAACTGCAAATAGCATCTTCGTACAACTCTTTTGCCTTCTGGTTTGCCCCTTATGGGTAATAAGTGTGCTCCAGGCCTGGAAGGACACCATAAAGCATTTCTACATTAACCTGAGAAGCTTGATTCCACAGTCCAAGTTACAGTGCAGAGGCCTTAGTACAGTATAGCACCTGTTTAAGTGATGTTGCACAGGTGCTTTGAGCATTTTTCTAGCCAAAATACTCAGAGAATGGGGTTCGCAGAGTGTTAGGGCCCCAAATTTCTTTGTTTATTCTGGTATTATGATTGTATTACAGATAATAATATTAGGAATCCTTTCCTGAGGACTACATTTTTGGCATACTTTGTCCTTGTAACAGCTCTCTGAGGGTATCATTTCCAGTTTGCCAATGAGGAAACTTGAACTTAGAGAAGTCAAAACCTTTCCCCAACCCACAAAGTAAGTGACGGAGACATGATCTGATTTCTAGGCTGACCCCATCATCCACACTTCTACTGATCAAGCTCTACTGGCATGTCAAATGCAGCCCTACTTCCTCCTTTCCCTTGTCAAGTTGTCTGCTTTTTGCCCAGCAACAGGCCTATCATTATGGTGAACTTGTGTCTATTACACAGAAATGGGACCAAAGAATGTATGTGTTCATTCCCAGGCAGTATTTGAACTTGGAGTTGTTTGGCAAAGACTCACCCTAAAGAAAAACATCTGAAGACATTTAATCAATTATCTTCTTCATTATCAATCTCTTGTGTTCAATTTCTGGGACAAGTTCTTTTCCTAGAAGTTCATGTGCACCCAGGTGAAAGACCCACTGACCATATGTCAAGAAAAAAGGGTTCCAGCAGCACGGTGCTGTCCAATGGATCAGGACCATTGACAGCTCACCTGTCCTTCCTGGCACTCTGCCTACTCAACAGATAAGGATCAATGGCACCTTCTGTGTTATGACAGGAGGTACAATACAGAACAAGCAGACATGCACCTGTCCCACGGAGCGTGTGGTGCAGAGATTCTTTCTTCATATGGTGAAAGGATTGATGAGTTTTAAACTCCCTCCTTATAATAGAACTCCCCCTCCTTTTTTTACACCAAAGAGAACTCTTATAAAAACTTCTAGCTTAGGATGGAGTGCAGCCATCCTCTGATTGGAAAGAGGAAGGTTTAGAGCTAAGCCGTCTTCTTGTGTCTCTCTTCATGACCCCTGGGAACCCCTGGTGGAGTCTCACAGAACTTGAGGGCTTCATGTACCATGGTGTACAGACTCCAGTACCTGTCAGGACCAATAATCTATAACTTCCACAAAGTTAATATGATGTTGATTTCTACCTATCTGGTTTAATGCTTCTCAAGAGCAGATGAACACAACTCTCTTTGCTTCTGTCTGAAAACCTATCTTTATCCCCTTCCCCCAAGACTTTACTCTACATTGATGCATAGTAAAGTTGTTAGATGCTTTCAGCATTTTGTCCTACAATACATGTGGGCTATATTAATAGTTTCCAGAAGTTCTTCTTAATTTCATACTCTATTTTGTTGAGACAATCCCAAGTGGTAGGTAGTGTGTAGTCCAGGCTAGATAACCAACCTTGTTCTGGACAATATTTCATTATGAATGAACAAGCAGACAGACCACCCAACTCAGAGACACAAGCTTAGGAGAGAGTGATAATGATCATTGATAATCTTTTAAGAATATAAGATTACCTCTTTAGATTCTTCACATTTTTTCTTACGCAGTGATAAATGGTGTAGCAAGTAGTTGTGAGAGCATTGTGGAGTCATGCCTGTTGCTTACGTGCTCAACATGTAAAAAAAAAAATTGCTCAACTTGTAAAAAAATGGCCTGACATTCTTCCTGATAAGATGGAAACAGAGCTAAGATTAGCTATTTTAATGGAGGGGGAAGACAAACTCCAACTCCAAATAAAGAGAGTTTTGCAAAGGGGCTATTTACAAAGGTGTGGGCTCAGCATCAGGAAGCCCTAAGGGATGAATGGTGAGCACCCAGGGATAGCAACAACTAGGGGCAATAATTGCTGCTAGAGCTGAAGGGGGTGCAGTTGCTGCAGTAGGACAGAGGGAGAAGGAGAGAGAGGCAATAAAGAATGAGTGACATTGTCTGTCAGGAAGAGTTTGGGCCTTTCATTGAGGGATGGAGCCAGCACAAGAAGAGGCAATAGCGAGAAATCCAAAAATCCAGGACAGTTATATCTCCAGCTTCCAACTCATCCCTCCTTCTCATCAATTTCTGGCTAGATTTTCTGTTGGCTAACCTCAAGAAGAAGCCCACTGATGTGGTCTATACAGAGAAGTCCCTTGGGAACTTAGCAGGATGTAGAGCTGGAGCAAGCAGGGAGGAGGTGTTTAGCACAGACATCACAAAATGAGTGGGTCTCTAATGCTGGGGTAAAGAGTTCTTTAGAAGGGAGAAAATCAGAACTCTGAGTCCATACACAGGGCTCATATTCATGGAGGATTTGGGGTTTTTTTCTTTTTTACTTTTTTCTTTTCTTTCTTTTTCTTTTTCCTTTCTTTTTTTTTTTTTTTTTTTTTTGTTTTGTTTTTTGCAGTTTTGGTCAGGGCTGGGCTTGAACCCATCACCCCTAGTATATGAGGCAGGCGCCCTACTCCTTGAGCCATAGATACCACCTGGTTTTTTGTCTTTTAAGGCAAGCATGAAACAAAGTTTACTGAAGAAGGTAAAGGTAGGCTTGTAGAATAAGAAGCCTTACAATACAGGATCCATTCTCCACAGACAGTGAATAGGCCTCCATTGCTAGGGCCAGCAGGCAGAGAGGCCATGTGCTTTGATTAATTATTGGACTATAAAGACTTTCCTTTGTTCTGGGTTCAAGTAAAGATTGATGTTTAATCAAAGTATGTGAGGTTGGTTTCTGTTTAGAACCCCAGGTCTTGGATGGTGGGTCTGGAGACCTTTCAGAAAGCTTGAGACTTACCAAAATTAGTTACAAGTTTCTATAAAACCATTTGGGTTGATTGTTGATGCTTAGAATCTGTGGTTCTCTGATTGAAATTAAAGGTTTTCTTCAATTTCAGATTAATATACAGGTACAAATGTTTAGGTTACATTGTTTTCATTTCTAAGGTAAAGTTCAAGTTGCAATTGTGTCCTCCTAGGGGGCGTGCTGAATACCCTCACAATGTGCACATTAGGTGAGATCCCACCAATCGCCCTCTCTCCTCCACACTTTGTCGACCATCCTCTCCTTCCCCCTTGCTAGAATATACTTGTGTTTTTCTTTCATGTGGGAAAGTTATTTCTATATTGGTTTCATATTAGTATTGGTTTACGTTGCATACTTTCCCCCTGTTCTTGTGATACTTTACTAAGAAGAATGTGTTTTGACTCCATCCAGGTAAATACAAAAGATGTAAAGTCTCCATCTTTTCTTATGGCTGAATAGTAACTTATTCTTATTTTCTTATGGCTGAATAGTTCTCCTCTGTGATACTGATAAATAGTATACACATACCACAGTTTGTTAG
>CAUYQV010188226.1:0-51429 GCA_963574575.1 Galagoides demidoff
TGCTCCCCAGTCTTCCCCTCCCCCGAAACACACTTGCGAGATTTTCAAAAAATTATGTACCCCACCCTGTTTGCCCACATCCTGTTTCAGAAAAACCCCCCAAAGCAATCACAGCCAATTTCCCGCTTAATTATTTTCCTTGCAGTTATCAGTTCTTTGTTTAAGACTCAAGATGGCAACCATTCCCACACCCGCAAAACCAGCTGACCGCCTGAACCTGAAATCCACCAATCGGCGAAGGACACCTTTCCTCTTTACTCCTTCCCCTACTCCCTCCGCCCCTTGTTCACCTGTAAGCTTTAAAAACCGGCTTTTCGCCACCATTAAACGAGACCTTGACAAAGGAACCTGCTTGGTCTCGTTCTCTCTTTCTCGCCCGTTCTTTTTCAGGCTCGGTCCCCCTCGCCCCCACGAATAACCATCCCGCTGGACGGGACAGGTAAAGACAATGCCATAAATGTTTTTATTGAAATTGATAATATACCTTTTTCATTTTATTTTTAAAAATTTCTCTTCTAATTAAGTAATAATGAGAAATAATGGCATGGGTTTTCTCCCCTTTCTCATTTATTTAGGGATAAAACAACTCTGTGTTTTTAATTATATGAAGGTCCTCTAAGCACAGTTTAAGTTCTTCTTAGCAGAGCTGAAAACCACTTTTGATTTCTCTCTCTTGACTATGGCTTCTGAGGATCAAGCCACCAGCTGTGAGTATTCTATCCCTGTGATACCTGTTCAGTCCCCATGCCAGTCTGGCCTCTCCGTCCCTGCTGCCCTGTCCTGGCCAAGTGACCCTACTACCATATAGCTTCCTAACTGTTTCAGGCCATCTCCTCCAAACTATTTCCACCATTCTAATCACCTCTCTAAAAAACATTCCTTTGCTTATATCCAGGTAAACATTAATTAGAAGATAAAATCCAACTTTTTCAACATGATGTTCCAGTCTCTTGACAAAGTCTTCTGACTGGATCAAGAGCTCATTTTCATCTTCTGAGGTCTGTCTTCCAACGCCCGGCTCCAGGTGATATGTAAATAATTGTGCATGTGCCTGCTTATAAAATACCTTCACGTCGTAAAATCATCTTCTCTAGCAAAGAGCTCTTAGGCAAACATGGGATTTTACTGTAATTCAGAGGTAATCTGTAGCAAAGTTTACTCTTGCATTAACTATTGTTAAAAACAAAAAGTTGGCTAAGCAAATAAACAATGTCAATAAAATTTCAGGAAATATTCAGTCTCTTAAATGACTAAATTTCATAAAGTAGTTTAGAAATCAAAATTTGCATACCAAGGACTCACTGACTGTACATCCTTTTTGGCTGTTCATTAATTTAGGAGGCTTCCTGAACTATTCCCTTCTGGGTAGATGAACCATTTCCAGGCTTCCTATAGCTCCTTTTGGGAAAAATGTTACTTTACTCACCTTGATAATGGCAGTTCCTCATCAGGAATGCTGTTAAGCTTCATAGAAAAAAGTTCCCTCTTGGGGAAAGAAAGCATCCTGGGTGAGGGTGACCAGCTGAGCATGGGTTAGACCCCAGTCCCCCTCACTCCCTTGCCCAGGAGCCCTTGTGGGCCAACAAAGACACAACTGCATGCCACAGCCTTGCTCGGGGCACTGGGCCTGGCTGAATAGAGGTGCTTCATAAATGTTGGTTGCATTGTAATAAAATGATGTTCTTTGAATTCCTTTACTTGGCAATATTTATTTGGTATGGGGACCACAGAATTTAGGCCAAATATTGTGAGCAGTCCATGATTTTGTTTGTGTCTCAAGAACTTGCATAAAAACTACTATTTTTCAAATATATGTATAATTATTATATACAAATAACAAAGGAGAAATTCATTTTTGAAATTCACCAAGCTGACAATAGAATGCCATCATGTGGTAGTTTCACAACCTTTAGTTCTGCCTTTAAGACTATTCTTGCCCTGGGGGGTCACTGACTAAAATGGAGAAGACAGGTGACAGGCTGAGAGTGTTCATGACAGCCTTGTGGGGGGTAAGGAGACAAGCATTAAAGCCCAGTACCTTCCAAGGTTTGGGACCAGGAAAACCCCTTGAGTTTGGGGATGGGACCTAGTGATATGGAAGAACTAGAATTAAACCAGCTCTCCTGTAGATTTCAACAGAGCTACAAATCTTCTGGGTGGCACAGAAACATCTACATGTTGCCTACAGTTAGATTTAGAGGCCCTTGGGATGCTAGTGCTCCCAGAAGCTTGACAAAATCAAGAAAATAAAAATAAGAGATCCCCAGAGGACAATGATCTCAAGGCCTCAAATTGCTTCTACCAAGAAAAGTTCAAATAAAATGGTCATGAAAAAAAACCAAAACTAGGCATATGAGGAGACATGGACTTAAAAATAAGAGCCAACAAAAGCAACAGACAACAGAAATACCCAGAAAGTTTCTGTCTACTGGATTAAAACAAGGCTTTAAAATAAACATGAAGACTCGAGGAGAGAAAAATAAAGTAACCCAACTTAAATTAACCGAAATAATTTAAATACAAAACAAAAAACTGTGTGAGTTTAACAAAAGAAGAGATGGCATTAAAGAAATAGTGAACAGCACGGAGATAGGGGAAAAATATAAAGACAGAGAAAGCACGGGAGGAAGAGTCAGAAGAAAAGGAGCAAGAGAATGGGGGAGAAAAAAATGAGATTACAGCTGAGAATGTGTTAAAACTGATAAAAGATATCCATCCTCAAAATCAAACCTGGAGCAGGAGAACTACAAATACATATATAATATTAAAACTGCAGAAAACAAAGAGAATTATCTTAGAACAGCCAGAGACGCAACCTAGATTGCATTCAATTACTTACAATAAAACTTCTCAACAGAAATTATGGGATCAAACTACAGTAAAATGGTATCTTTGGCACACCACAATAAAGTAACTGCCTTTCCAGAGTCGCTATACTTAGAGAGTAGGAAAAGAAATAACTTGTTTAATAAAGAAAGCTTAAACTTGACACTTAAACTAGTCAAGGGCATTACAAGAAAGTAAAGTAAGTAGCTGATTTAAATATAACCAAACTGAATTATCTCTAAAAAATATCACAAGCAATTTGCAATTATTACAGCAACGCAAGACTTGTTTGACATTAAAAAACAATCATTGTAATTCACCACATTAGCAGAATAAAAAACAAATAATATAAATGGCTCAATACATGTAGAAAAACATTTCATGAACTTCAACGTCTGTTAATGACATTTTTTAAGACTCTTAGCAACCTAGAAATAGGTGTTTTAATCAAATAAAAGGGTAGCTACAAGATCTACATTATATTTAAGAATGAAATGTGGTTGGTTCCTGGTTTTTGGCACCAAAAAGAAAAAAAAAAGAGTAAAATGCACAAAGTTTTCCTTTTGAAATAGGAATCAGGACAAGGATGTTGTCTGTGTCTCTGCTCAATATTGATCTGAAGATCTCAGCCAGTGAAGTAAATTAAAAAGAAGCATTCGTGGCCAGGTATAGTGGCTCACACCCGTAATCCTAGCACTTTAGGAGACTGATGCAAGAGGACTTCTTGAGGCAAGGAAGGAGCCTGGGCGATATAGTGTGTGTGTGGAGGGGGGAACAATTTTTTTTTGAGATGGAGTCTGATTATGTTGCCCTGCGTGGAGTACCATAGCTTCATATCCCACAGCAACCTCAAACTCTTGGGCTTGAGCAATCCTCTCACCTCAGCCTCTCAAATAGCTGGGATTATTAGTGTGTGCCACTATGCCCAGCTCATTTTTCTGTTTGTTTTTTTTTTTTAGTGGAAATGGCGAGGACTCACTCTTGCTCAGGCTGGTCTCAAACTCCTGAGATCAAGCAATCTGACCTCTTTAGCCTTCCAGAGTAGTAGAAAAGTAGGTGTGAGCCACTGCACTCAACCAAAAAAAATTTTTTTAATGATCTAACCATGGTGGTGTGCACCTCTAGTCCCAGCTACTCAAGAGGATAAGGCAGAGGATCACTTTAGCCCAGGAGTTTGAGGTTATAGTAAGCTATGATCTCACCACTCTAGCCTGGGTGACAGAGAAAGACACTGTCTCTAAAAATGAATGAATGAATAAATAAATAAATAAATAAATAAAAGTTTGGGGGCAGGGGAAGAAACTACTACCATTTGTGAATGTGAATGCTATAACTGTATGAGTAGAAAATACAAAAAAAAATGTACAGATAAACTATTAAGATCAATAACTGGTTAGCAAGTTTGCCAGATTCATAGAAGTCAATATTTCAAAAATTAATTGCATTTATATATATCACTAGACAACTAAAAAATAAAAGTTGAGATTAAAAGTATGAGATAAAATAGCAAAAGTTCTGAGATATGATAGCATTGAAAATAGCTAGAAATAAATCTAATATGGAATACTGAAGACTTCCAGACAGAAAGGTAAGTCATTAGTGAGGAAATTAAATGGAAAGAGAGATACCATGTCTATGGATTGGAAAATTCAATATTATAAAAGTGTCAGAGTGAATCTTTCTAAAAGCAGAGTATGGATGTCTTACACAATAACTAAGAAAATGACATGAAGGCTACGTTAACCAGTTTGATGAGAGGATTTCAAATTGTATATGAAAACACCACACTATACCCTGTGATTGGATTAATGTACATAGCTATGATTTAATTTTAAAAAAGTCAGTACTCCTGAAATTAAGATTCAATGCAATCCCAACAAAAAATTGCAAGATTTTTTTGTGTGTGTACTTTTACAAACTGATTCTAAAATTTATGTAGAAGTACAGATAGCCAGGAAAAGCCAACATAATCTTTTTAAAAAAGAAAATAGAACAAAGGTACAAGATCCAATAACTCAATTAGATATCAAGCCTTAGTATAGAGCTGAAGGTAACGAAGACTGCGTGATAGAAAAATAAAACCAAAGAAACAGACTAAAGATCTCAGAAATATATCATACATATATGGACACTTGATTTATGCAAAGGTGTAGAACAAGGGAGGAAAGAATAGTCTTTTCAACACATTGTACTGGGACAGTCAGATATCCATAAGGAGAAAAAATGAAACCTAACCTCACACCATGCCATGTATAAAAATTGACTCCAGGTGTATTACAGACCTATGTGTGACAGAAAAAAACAGAAAAGTCTTTAGAAAATAATTTAGAAGAGTAACTTCATGTTTGGGGGTTAACAATGCAGAAAGCACTGACTTAAGGAAAGATTGATGAACTGCACTATGTTAAAATCATAAACTTGAATTCACTAACACGCACCGCAGGGAGAGTGCGTAGGCAGACTGCGAGTGAGGGAGGATATTTGTGACGGGTGATACTGCACAGAGCATAGAACTCACGCACAAAATATAGCTTTAAATGCCTACAAATTATTTTTAAGATAAGTATATCAATAGAAAGAAAGGAAAAATACTAGCATAGGCATTTAAATGATGAAATACAAATGGCCAAAAACATATGAAAAGATGCTCAATGTATTAGATTCTCCAGAGAAACAGAAACAATAAGATGAGAGGATAAATAATGAGAGGGAGAGAGAGAGAAGGAGGGGGAAAGGAAGAGGGGAGAGAGAGATTTATGTTAAAGAATTGGCTCACACATGTGGGGAGGGGTAAGTCTGAAGTCAGCAAGGCAGACAGGCTGGAGACTGGGCGGATGGGGGCTGATATTTCAGTCTTCAGCCTGAAGACAGTTAGGAGGCTGAATTTCTTCCCCTTTGGGTGATTTCAGTCTTTGCTTTTAAGGGCTTCAACTGACAGGATGAGACCTGCTATACTCAGAGTCTACTGATGTAGATGTTATTCACACCTGAAATCACCGTCATAGCAATTTCTAGACTGGTATTTGACCAAACAACTGGACACCATAGCCTGGCCAATTTGACATGTAAAATTAACCATCACATTCAACTTCCTTAATCAAGAAAAAATTCACATTAAAACTACAAGATGTCACTATACCTACACCAGAATGGCCAAATTTTTTTTTTAAATAAAGGACATGAGGTCTCCCCGTGTTGTCCAAGCTGGAGTGCAGTGGCTATTCCAGGTGCAGTCATAGGCAATATAGCTTCCCATTCCCATGAGGACTGGACTCAAGCAATCCTCCCACCTTAGCCTCCCAAGTAGCTGGGACTGCAGGTGTGTGCCACCATACCCAGCTTGGAATGGCTAAAGTTAAAAAGACAAACCATATCAGCTTCTAGAATGTAGAGAAATAGGAGCTTTCATATCCTTCTAATTGGTAGGAAAGTTAGTACAACCACCTTGGAAAACAGTTAAGCATTGTCTTAATCTATGACCCAGCAATTCTACTCTTTGGTATTTACTCAGTAGAAATACACGCACAGGTTCATGAGAAAACAGACACAGAAACATTCACACAAGCATTACTCAGAGTAGCCAAAATTACAAACAATTGTCCACCAAGAAAAAAAGCGGATAAATTACAGTGAAAGATTCTGTGGAATACACGTATTATGCCATGGTTTGTTTAGCCATCTGCCTATTGCAGGGTACCTCAATTGTTTCCAGTTTGGGCTACTATAGATAAAGCTGCTATGAACATTCACATACAAGTTCTTGTGTGAACATAAATCTTCATTTCTTTGAGATAAATGGCCAGGAGTATAATTGCTGGGTCTTTGTGTAGTTTTATAAAAAACTACCTAACTATTTCCCAGAATGGCTTTATCATTTTACGTTGCCATCAGCAGTATACGAGTGAACCAGCTTATCCACATCCTCATCAACATTTAATGTTACTGCTGTTTTTATTTTAGCCACTGATAGGTTTGCAGTGATATCTCGTGTGGTTTTAATATGCATTTTCATGATGGCTAGTGATTTTGAATACCTTGATTGCTATCTGTACATCCTCTTCTGTGAAATGTCTGCTCATCCTTACTTTCAAATTGGATTGTTTGTTGACTCTCAAGGTTTGAGAGTTCATTTTTCTAGATGCCAGTCCTTTGTCAGATGTGGTTTGCAAATACTACGTATTTTCTTTTGGTCTGTAGTTTGCCATTTGGTCCTCTTCATGAGTTCTTCCACAGGGCAAACATTTTTAATTTTATGAGGCTTAATCCATAAGTCCCTCCTTTACATTTAAGTCTGTATTCCATTTTGTGCTAATTTTTGTTTGAAGTTTGAGATGTAGGTTAGGTTCATTTTTGCCCACAGATGTACAATTTCTCTGGAACTATTCATTGAAAAGACTATCCTTCTCTAAGAAATTGACTATCTTCCTCTATGAAATTATTTTTGCACTTTTGATGGAAATCAGTTCCGCATGTTTGTGTGGGTCTATTTCTGGGCTTTCTACTCTGCTGAACTGACCCATGTGTCTACCCCTCCACCCACACCACACTCCCTGACTGCTGTAGCTATACTGTGAAATAGACTAACTCCTTTATCCTTCTTTTATGAATTGTTTTAGCTATTCTAGGACCTGTGCCTTTCCAGATAAATTTGGGTATAAGCTTACCTGTGTTTACAAAAATCTTGCTGGTATTTTAAGAGAAATTACATTAAACTTATTAACCAATTTGGGGAGAATTAATATCCTTATGCTGTTGGTCATTCAACCCATGAACTTGGTTTGTCTCCACATTGAGTTAGATCTTCTTTGATTCCTGTTTTCAGCATTTCATAATTTTGGCATGCTGACTTTGTACATATTTTGTTAGATTTATACCTGAGCATGTCATTTTCTTCAGAACTATTATTAATGGTTTTGTGTTATTAATTTTGGTTTTGATGTTATGCAACATATACATATGATGGAATTCAGGTTGTGCCCTTGAATCTATTAAAATAAAAAAGGAAAATAAATTTAGTTTGGAAATGTTCATGTTATATTGAAATGTCACTTTTTTGTGTGGGTTGTTCTTGTTTCTCCCTATTTTGCTGACCTTGCATTAGTTCAAGGAGGTTTTTGTAAACTCCTTGAGATTTTCTACATAGACAGAAAATCTGTCTTTAACACGTTGTTGCTGTATCATTGGTAAATAAGGGCAATTTAATTTCTTCCCTTCTAATCTTTATGCCTTTTATTTCCTTTTCTTGGCCAAAGCTTCTTAGTACATAGTACTATGTTGAATTACAGTGGTAAGAACAGGTACCTTTGTCTTTTTCTTAATTTTAAGGAGGAAACATTCAGTCTTTCTGCATTAACTATGATACTACATGGAGATTTTTATAGGTGCTCTTTATCAAGGACACTCCCCCCTCTGTTCCTAGTTTAATGTTCATTTTTATTGTGAATGGGTGTGGGATTGTGTTGATCTATTCCTGCATCAAGTTATATAGTCATTTTTATTACTTTGATTGATTTTGGAATATTGAACAAGCCTTCTATACCTGGAAAAAAAATCCCACTTTATCATGGTATATAATTCTTTTTATACATTACTGCATTGAATTTGCTAAAATTTTATTGAGATCTTTTGTGTCTAAGTTTATAGAGATAGTGGTCTATAATTTTCTTTCTTTTTTGTATTGTCTTTTTCTGGCTTTGGTATCAGGGTAATATTAGCTTCATACAATGAGTTGGGAAGTGTTCTTTCTTCTATTTTCTGGGATAGAGTGTGTAAAATGGGTATCAATGCTTCTGAAAATATTTTCATCTGAAGATTTCCTTTTTGAGAGCCTTTTACTTACGATTTTAATTTCTTTAATGCCTATAGAAATATTCAGATTATCTATATCACTCTGATTGAGTTTGACAGTTTGTGGTTTTCTGGGAATTGGTCCATTTCTTCTAAGTTGACAACACTTAGACTCTGGGCTCAAAGATTAAATTTTCCTTCATCTGAGAATGTCTGCTTTTTCTTCCATTCCCGAAGGACATTTTCACCGGCTATTGGACTTACGGTTTTAAGTTCTTTCTTTCTTTGTTTTAACTATTCTAGGACCTGTGCCTTTCCAGATAAATTTAGGGATAAGCTTACCTGTGTTTATAAAAATCTTGCTGGTGTTTTAAGAGAAATTACATTAAACTTACTGATCAATTTGCGAGAATTGATATCCTTATGCTGTTGGTCATTCAACCCATGAACATGGTATGTCTCCACATTGAGTTAGATCTTCTTTGATTTCTGTCTTCAGCGTTTCATAATTTTGGCCAGCAGATTTTGTACATATTTTGTTAGATTTATACCTGAGCATGTCATTTTCTTCAGAACTATGAAGAAATTTCTTCAAGCCACAGCTTGAAAAATGCTGTGGCTCTCCCTTCAGACCTCCTTGGTGTCAGATGAGAAATCCGCTGTCTTTCAGATAGGCGTTCCCCATGAGTAAGGTGTCATTTCTCTCCAGTTCTTTCAATATTTTCTCCTTTGATTTTAATCTTTGGATATTTAATTATGAAGGTAAGAGTTTAATTATGATTTCTCATCCCATTTATGTTTATTCTTCCAGGGGCAGAGGGAATTAGCTCCTAGCTCAGTCTCATGCCATTGTGGCCAGAGTCCAAGCACCTCCATCAGCTTCTGTGGGCAGAGGGTCCCTGTTCAGTCCACTTGTGTTTTGCTGGAGTAGGGTAGGGATGGCCAGAAAGGTTTCCTCTTGTTGTCAGGCAGCCTGTTCCCTGGACTTAAACCAGGGGGACAGGCTTTTCTTAGAGCTTTCTGTGCCTGCTGAGGTTTGCAGCCGGGGCTTCTGCAATACCTGTTAAGGACCCACCACAGGTCATTCCTTAGTCCCAAGGTCATTTGGCTGTCTGCTTCTCTACCCCTGTCAGAGTGCTCCTGTGCTTGTCTGCTGCCCTATATTCAGGGATTCCTGGTTGTAGGAGGAAACACCTGTGAGGGATGGGACTCTCCTTCTTAGAAGGGTAGTCAACACTCTGCTCTAACGTGTTTTGCTCTATGCTAGTTACAGGTCACCATTTAATAGGGATAAAAGGCAAGAAAGGAGAAGGCCACCATCCTTAAAAAGGAAGAGGAGGCTTGACTTGGCACAAATTATTTTTCATTCTGACATTCTTCTTCTTCCTTCTTCTTCTTTCTTCTTTTCTTCTTCTTCTTCTTCTTCTCCTCCTCCTCCTCTTCCTCCTCCTCCTCCTCTTCTTTCTTCTTCCTTCTTCTTCTTTCTTCCTTCTTCCTTCTTCCTTCTTCTTCTTCTTCTTCCTTCTTCCTTCTTCCTTCTTCCTTCTTCTTCTTCTTTTTTTTTTTTTTCAGTTTTTGGGTTTGAACCCGCCACCTCCGGCATATGGGGCCAGCACCCTACTCCTTTGAGCCACAGTGCTGCCCCCAAACCATATTTCTTACAGAAGAAAATGCTAGTGCCCATCCCAGGTGATCCTTCTGGGCAGTCTGGTTTGTGGAAGTCATTTAGCAGATAGCTCCTGGAGTGGAACATAGGCAGGCTGGCCCTCCCATGGGGCCTCTGCTGGCAGCCCCTGCCCTGCCTTGTCCCTCCCTCTTCCCAAACGCACTCTTCCCTTTTCTGTGGTTCTTCCTGTGCCCTTTCCACACCCTCCCCTCCTGTGTGGGCTTTGGGGTAATCATTAACAACTACTGTTTATGGACCAGCCACTGTGCTCAGCTGAGGTAGTCTCCTCAGCGGCTTCAGACAGGCAGAGGATGAGATGGCACAAGCCCCCAGTCAGTTCATCCTGGAAGGCCCTGACACTCTAACAAGCTATTTACAATGAACCTGGCAAGAAGGATGATGGGTGTGGGGCCCTTGGCCTCAGCCTAGCTTATCCAGGCATAAAAGGAGCTGACTTTGCTTGCTCAGCTCCCGGGTCCCTCCCTGTCTCCCACTTGCTGCTTCCTTAGACTTGGGGTACATATGCTCTCAGCTTGGCCCTCCAGTAGCACAGGCTCCTGTTGGCCCCTCCTCCTCTGGGGCATGGGCCTGGGACCTTGGTTCCTGGATATGCCTTCAAGGGCACACCCCAACAGTGCCCCATTCATCCCAATTCACAGAATGAGCTACACTGAGTTCAAAATCACAATGCACAGGTGGATGATCCCATCTGCAGCTTCAGGGGGCAACATTAATGCACCCTAGAGAGGCCATCATCTCTCAAGGAAGCCTGTGGCTGATGAATGACTAAACTCAAGGGGTTACACTCACTCGAGGAATGAACCACACTAAGGCCTGATGGCCAATCTAAAGAAAGTATTTCCCATGGCTGGTGTCACAGGTTCAGCTTCTGAGAGCCCAGAACAGACTTACATTTCATCTTCCCATGACATAGATCAAATATGAAGCCACTTTTTGGATCCAGGGAAAATAAGCTCCTAGTCGCACATTGCAATTGTTAACTATTAGCAGCCGTGTGGCTTCCACTGTAAGCCCACAGAATTAGCCAGCTCTATCTGAAATTAGGTGATTGTTCATTGGCAGTTGCACCTGCAACCCAAGGGAAATTATTTTTTCCATTCTGACCTGTGAGTTCCAATTAATCTTAGCTATAATCAAATGCTCTGTGAGTTGTAATTGGAGTTTCATTTAAGCCACCTGCCTGAGACAGAGGTGAGAGCTGGCTCAAGCTTGACATCCCAAAAGACAAGCCTCTTTTGTTAAGACCTCTGGCCTCAGATAAAGGAAACAGACATCACATGGGGGAGGGAAACCTCACTAATGGAGTGGGATGAATAAGGAAAGAGTACACTTTTATGTTGTAAAAGGGCATCCACCGAAGCCTTACATACGTGCCATTGAGTCCACCAAAAAAAATAGTTTTACAAGACAGGGAGGGTGGTCCAGCTCTGCCTGCAGACAAGGTGCTTGCCAGGGACTAAGGCTGGGTCCTCCAGCTCTAGTCCTGTTCTTCTGCCCTATTTCACCTTCCTTCAAAAGCAGGTGTTGGGGGGGGGGGTGCAGGGGGTGGTGGTGGTGGTGGTCAGGAAATAACTATGCAGAAGCTCACTCCCGAAAATGCCTTGAAATAAAATCAACAAGATTGATGTGCAGGCAGACAGGTAATAACTTTAAAAGTGAAAGAAATCTCCGAAGATCTATGGCATTTTTAGCAAAATAGAGGGAAGGTGGGCAGCACTTAAAACCCAACAGCGGTAATTACACCCACAGGAAGTCCCTAATGAACCTGAAAACAAAGCTCTGAAGAAAGAGAGAGAAGATAAATGCAAAGTTCTGTTTACCTAACCTTAGGGGGTTTGAACACCAAGAACTTAACAGTGCCTGAAACAAGGTGAGGAAAAGAGAGGGAGGGCAGCTGAGCCTTAAGAAATAGAGTTTGGCAGAAGGTCAAAGAGAGTGAACGGATGTGAGGGGTGAGGGGAGGCTAAGTAGGGGGAGCTCTCCCATTAAGAGAAATTTAGCAAAAAAATCAAAGCTTCATTGCTGAAGAAAGACACAGAGGAAGGAGGGCTCTGCTGACTGGGGTGAAGAAGAGTAGCTTTATTCTCAGCATGCCCCAGGCAGAGCTGTGCTGGTCTCCCCCAGTTTCCCACTCCTGGCCAGAGCCCAGGCACCCTACCAGTGCTGAAGCAACCGCCCACCTGGTGCCACTCAGCTGAGCTGGATGTGGGTCCAAGTGGGAAGCACTGAACACGGGGTCTGGAGCCAGCACATCCTCCACCCTGCCGAGGGCTGAATAGTGAAGGGCAAGTGGAGATGAGCCTGCCCCAGGCCCCAAAGTGCAGCCAAGTGAGACAGAAGGAAGTGCCGGGTCCTATGGTCTGAGTATACGTGTCTCCTCCAAAATTCATCTTGAAACTTGATCCCCAGTGCAATACTAGTGAGGAGTGGGCCTTTGCAGAGGTGACTAGGTTGTGAGAGCTCTGTGCTTAAGAATAGGGTTAGTGCCCTTGCAAATGGCTGGAGGGAGCCTGTTTTCTTCTCTTCCACTCCTTCCACCAAGTGAGGGCACAGATTCCTCTGCTACATCAGAACCCAGAAAGAAAATGCTAAATCCACTGATACCTTGATCTTGGACTTCCCCTGCCTGAACTGTGAGAGGTCAACGTCTGGTGTTTATAAATTACCCAGTCTTAGCTATTTCTTTACAACAGCAGGAGTGGGCTAAGACAGGGGACTCACAGTTCTTATGATTGAGCAATCACGATAATTATTTAGACGTGAACATCTTTACAAAGGGCTTCCCCATATGTTAGCTCTCTGGGGCCTTGAAATGACACAGGGAGACAAAAGGCACAGATGTTACTGATCTTATTTTATGTACCTACTGCATTAGTATTCAACTAGTATGTGTACTAGTTATGAGTCTATATACTAATTGCTAAACTATTTACAAAAGAGAAAAACAGGACTCAGTAAGATTTTGAAAATTGTCAAAGCCAGGTGTTGTGGCCAGTGCCAAATAGTTCCAACTATTGGGGAGGCTGAGTAAGGAGGACTGCTTGAGCCCAGGAGTTCAGGGGCAGCCTGGGCAACATAGCAGGAGCCCATCTCATTAAAAAAAAATAAAGTCAAGAGGCAGAGGCTGAACCTAAATAAGGAATTGGTTATATAAACCACAATGGACCAGGAATTCAGGTGCCCTGGGCTGTACATGGAAAGTACAACTCAAGAAGTGAGCCTTCTCCGGCTTGACAACCTGCATAGCCATCCTCTGAGGGGCCACTGCCCCCTCACCTTTCAGGGAGCCTCTCCTCATCAGAAAGTGGGGCCACGTCATTCATTCATTCAGCTAGTGAAGGGACCCCCCGAGGCCAGGGTAGACTCCCACCTCATGAAACAGACCACCTGCTGGGAGACTTTTCAGGCAGGGATTTTCCGAGCACTGGCTGACTGAACTACACTCCTGGGACTTCCTGGGTGCTTGCAGCGCCCCTCTCCACATCCTGCTTCCCCAAACTCGCTCCAGCTACCCCAACGGCTAAAACTCATCCCTGACCCTGCTCACTCCCTGCTCGGAATGCTCGGACTTTCTGTCGCTTAAACAAACCAGTGACTTACCCCCTGTCCTTCCCCTGATCAGAATCTCCCTGATTCAAACAATCACCGCCCCCCACACCCATCTGGTTGCGGTTTTCAGCTTTAAAAGAAGCCTGTAACAGCCGTTCGGGGTCCTTCTTCCCGAGCAGCTGAGGGACCCTGACGCGTCAGCAATAAACTCGCCTCTTGCTTTTGCATTGACCGGAGTCTGGTGACTGTTCATTAGGGGCGGCTATCATGGCTGGACCCCGTTTTGGGTCCAACAATATCTTCTTAGATTCTGCCTGTGCAATGATGATGAATGATATTGATGTTGAAACTCTTTGAGTAGATAAGGGGGAAAAGATTAGAGGATGGGAAAGTATGGCACTGTTGAGAGATGATTTAAGCTGAATTTGAAGTGTATTTGAAACCATCTTGCAGAAACATTGAATAACCTCTTGGCAATATAAAATCCATATGGACCATCAACCTACAGTGAGCTCCCTAAGTGCAGCCCCTGGTGATAACCAACTATCCTATACATCTAGGGCATCAGGAGGTCCTGGAGGAGAGAGCATGGATGCACAGTGCTTTTCCTGCCCTGACCTTCACTGTAGACTTTGCATTGAGCATCCATCTAGGAAAGTGGTTCTCAACCTTCCTAATGCTGCAACCCTTTAATACAGTTCCTGTGGGTCACCACCCACAGGTTGAGAACCACTGATCTAGGACATGACAGCTTTATCCCCTACCTAGAGCAAGGAGCTGAGCAGCTAGACCCTATGGAAACAGCACTCAGCCCCACAAAACGATTCAAAGTTGATTTTGTAAAGTACTGTGCCTGAGGGTAGAGTTCCAAGCACTTCTGGCTGACTTCTGGGCATCAATACTAATTTTCTCCCATTGCCTAGAATGTTCTGGGCTTGTATTTCCACAAGATAACATTGACCTCTAGACTGATCCCTTATCCGGTGCCCACTCTGTAACCACAACTTCTTGTAGTGCCCTGGGCTTGCAGGAAGGATGGGAGGTGACCATAATGTTGCCAGTTCCCAGGGTGAGGATGGGAGCAAAGGGCTGGATGTGTTCGTCCTTTCTCCATCTTCAAAGAAGCTCCTGATATAATCCTACTGGTATTGACACTCCACTCTCCCTTTCAGAAGACTTTACCTCTCTGTTGTTTGAAATTACAGTTATGTGATGCAAAAAGATACTTTGGTCAACATTTGGTCACATATACAACTGACAGTGGTCCCATAAGATTATAAGGCCATATTTTAACTGTACCTTTACTATGTTGAGATATGTTTAAATTCACAAATACTTACCATTGAGTTACAACTGCCTACAATATTCAGCATGGTAACACGCTGTATAGATTTATAGCCTAGGAGCAGTAGGCTATACCACATAGCCCAGGGATACTCCATCTAGATTTGTGTAAGTATACTTTATGATGTTGGCACAGACGACAAAAAAAAAAAAAAAAAAAAAGCCTAATTACACATTTTTCAAAACGTGTCCCCATCACTAAGGGGATAACATGATGTTATTTTATGATTGTTGGTTCTATAACCACAATCCTCTCTATCTCTCCAGAATTTCTGAGAGCACCTTTCCAATTCTTCCTGCCCCCAAATCTAAAGTCCCTGCTTCTCTGTGGCATAAATGTCAGCACTATAAATACAGATACATTAACTTCTTGCTCATAATTCAGGGAATAAATTAACACATCATAACCCCAGAGAAAACCAGACCAATCACACTGGACAATAGCTATAAATAGTCCCATTTGAATTGGGATTTTGAAAAAAAAAAAAAAAGGCTGAATTGGTTGGTAAAAAATAGGAGGTTGTTCACTTGCTCCAATCCATAAGGATTCTGGACTTTAAGGAACTCAGGGGGTTTAGGGCTTTAGGGTTTTTTTATTGAGAGGAAAAAGGGAATTATTTAAAAATTATCTGGTTGAAAAGTAATGCATTTAAGATTTAGTGACCCCACATTTAACACAGAGCCAGTCATAGAATAGATAATCAATAAACTCTTGTCAAAAGATCGATCTCACAACCGTAATTATTTCCCATTCCGTGCGATAAGAGTCAGAATAGAGGCAATCTTAGAGTCCATAGGAAGCCCTGAGAAGGAGCCTCAAAGTCAAACTAGGAAAAGAGGACCATGTCCCAGAGTGAACGTTTAATGAGTGAGCAAATGACAGGACATCAAGGGGAGAGAATTACAGGAAAAATGAAGTTGGGAAAGATAAGTGCGTTGGTATAGCTATTTGAAAGTAATACCCATCTACCTCAGAGACATAAATGCACATGATGAACTAAATGCGCCTCTCCAAATTCATAGGCTGAAATCCTTACCAAGGTGATGGTATTAGAAGGCCTTCAGAAGGTGACTGGGTCATGAAGGTGAAACCCTTATAAATGCAATTGCTATCCTTCCTCATAAAGGAGAGCACAG
The DNA here is from genome assembly GCA_963574575.1 of Galagoides demidoff. Classification (NCBI taxonomy): domain Eukaryota; kingdom Metazoa; phylum Chordata; class Mammalia; order Primates; family Galagidae; genus Galagoides; species Galagoides demidoff. The sequence continues at coordinate 16,331 of CAUYQV010188226.1, forward strand.
AGAATTCCCTAGTGCCTTCTCCCACAGGAGGGCTCAGGGAGAAGACAGCCCTCTATGAACCAGAATCAAGTTCTCACCAGACACTGACTCTGTTGTGCTTTGATTTTATACTTCCCAGCCTCCAAAACTATAAGAAATAACTGTTGTAATTTCTGATCTTCCCTCCAACTTTACTAATAAAAACAGTGATTGTAAATGGGAAATAAGAGCACATAAAAGTATAAGGAAAATTTATCCTCTTGACTATTCAACGTCTCCCTCTCTTGTCAACAGGAAGGGCAACAAACAAGGAACCCTTATTTTCTGACTGACCAATGTAAACTACCCTTGCATTGGTGACTGTGTATAAGTGATGTTGAGGAAAGCAACTTCAGGCCTTCCTGTTGGCTGGCACAGCAGACAGTGCCCTAGAAATGATGAATAAGCATTGTTCACAATCAGATTACTATCACGGTTTGCCAAAGAGCATTTCTCTCCAGCAATAAAATATGACTTTGTTTTCAGTGTCAGGCATGATTAAGTTAAACGTGTGAAGATCCCTAACCGTATTGATTTTCTCATATTATGCTCATGTTTTTCATGCTTTCAGCAGCTGTTCATGCCTAAATGGAGAGAGACGTTCAAAAGAACAGCTACTGTTCAGAAGCCAAAAGGAATGCAGGTAGAGAGATGTGGAGGAAGGCTTCATGCTAAAGAGTACTAAAAACGATGACAAATTTGCCTTTATCTCAGATTCGTATATTTGCTAAATAAACACAGTTTCATGGAGACTAACTAAATCCTTCCATTGAAACAGATTTGAGAAAAGATTTAAATTGACTACCTTCATTTTACGGGTGAGAAATGAAGGTTGAATCTAGTAACATAATTGTCTGAAAAATCAGAGTAAGCAATAAAAGCAAAAGAATCAAAGATCTTGATCTGATGATCTTGGACAATTTTTAACACCTCTAGGCCTCCGTTTCCTCATCTGTAAAATGGTGATAATGACTTACATCTCAGAGAGTTGGAACTGCTCATGATCATAATACATGTAAAATTGCTTAGCTCAATACTTTTTATATAGTATCCAATAATATTAGCTGTTATTAATATGTTATGCTTTTAACATATGCTCTTCTTCAATACTTTTATTAAGACCTGGCTTCATGTGAATATATAGTGTGAATCCAATGTACTAAAAAGGACACCTTATCAAGTATGTGTTTTCAACTAATATGCCTAAGATCTTTCCCTTGAAGGATTCTTCTCTGGGTTAAGCATTACCCTCTTACCAAAACACATTTTCACAATGGAAGCATGCTTGTGTTAATGTACTAACATGTGTGTGTGTGAGTTTAACAGATTCTTTGCTCCTAATACTATATAAAGAAAGACAGGATGGATTTTCTGGAAACCTGGAAGTGAGTTGAACCTATAAGGAAGAATTCAACTTCTACACACATTGAAAAAGTACAAAATCTCCAGGGGAGGAAAGAATGAGATTCAAAGGAATTTGGAAGTCATACAACGTGAAAACAAGTTCAAGACCTGGGGCGGATCCACAACCACCCTACACCCAAACAAAACACACAAACAAACAGGTGATATGATTTTCAGAGATGACTTTAACTCTATCAGGAAAACATCCTTAGTGCTTAATCCTCCAGGTTATATTCACCATTTCATAGAGAAAGAAGTTTCAGTGGTCCTCTGCCGGGAATGTGGAATACTGCATTGGCCGGAGGTTGCATTAGTGACTACTAAGATTAAATCGGGCCTTTAATATTTTTACCTCAGCTCCTGAAACATCCCTGAATGGCCTCCCTGACATTCTCCTCCCTTTCATTCCCTTAAGAGGTACTATGCCAGAGAACAAATGTAACCTTCACCTATATTTCTTGAAATCCCCCTGGATCTTATTGCCTCCATCACTATTTGATAAAAGTCTATTTTTACAGACTGATGATCCCACAAGATAGTCAGCAAAAAATGGGGCTCAATGTAAAAAAAGTTTGTAAAATGCTACATTCTAGCTTGGGTGCTCCTCAGTATACATTACAGAGAGCAATTTTAAATTGGCTATTTCCAGTCTCATCTTAATCAGAGACAATGCTTTTATTTATTTATTTATTATTATTATTATCCTTTCGCAGTTTTTGGCTGGGGCTGGGTTTGAACCCACCAGCATATGGACCTAGCACCCTACTTCTTTGAGCCACAGGTGCTGCCCAGACAATGCTTTTATTTTGACATTACCGACAAAGTGTCCTTGTCTCTCACCTTCTGTTATTGAGGCTTACAAGTTTTTGGACTGCCATTTAAGACCTGCCATCCCATATAAAATGGATCACAGGGGTGGGTACAGAGAAGAGGGGGATGGGCTGAGCCGTGAGTGGAGGGAAAGAGTTGGGCAGAATCTCTGGAGAATATCAAGCAACATTCACAGCTTAAGAGGCTGAACATTTAAGATTGTCGTGACTCCACATGTGGCAACATAGAAAACTGCTTGCTGCTGGAACAACATCCACAAAGCTCACTGGCACGTCTCCTACCTTGACTATACCCAGCCTTCTCCACCCTTTCTCTTTTCTCCACAGAGATCCTGTCCTCTCTACTTAGGGAACTGCCTATAGGCACTAAAAACAGGCATATGGATGCCATTTTTAAAAATGACAAAGGATGGATCAGTGACAAGAAAAGCTAACATCAAGAAGAGCTGCCAACCCTCTATAGGTGATGCTGTCGGGACTCAGTCCAAATTCATCAGGCTGATGGACCGACCTCCAGCTGCTGTGTCAGCTGTTCATGTTCCCAGATATCCTTTTTTCAGAGAATCACCCACTATGAAACTCAAACCATCTCGCTCCCAGGTTGTGCCCTTCTCTGTCCCTCCCCCACCCCCACTGCTGAGCAGCCTGTAGGCAATGACTGACTGACACAAGAATACAAACGTCTAGTCCATTGCCTCAAAGTGAGGCCAGCACTGCAGTTTAAGATGTGCTCCAGAATTCTCTGTAGGATCAGACCGAAGCTGGATTCAAGCTCTTCATTTAACTTCCTCCCCATCTTGTTCACCCAATTCTTCTCTTAGGAGTACTCAATAAATCATGGTCACCCGAACACCCAAATTCCTGTCTCAGGGTCTGTTTTTAGAGTATCCAAACTAAGATAGCCCAAAAGACTGATCAGAAGTTCCATTTCTCCCCAAACTCTGAATCCTTAAAAACTATTTTTTTTCTTTCTTTTCTCTTCTGTGATGTATCTGCTTTTGTAGTCATCATACCTTGTAAAGAAGAGCTGTGTCTAGTTCTACAAGATACAATCATCTTGTTAGATCCTCTTCCCAGATCACCACTTCTCCCAATGGCTGATGATAATATAGCAATTGGAAATTATAACATAATTTTAGATTCAGTCATACATTTATAATACTTACATTTGTTTCTATAATCATAATTCTCACAGTTTTGCTTTTTGTCTTTTTGGCTCAGCTGTTGTATAAATAGTCAATATCAGTGCAATAAGTTCTCTAACCTAGAGTTCATTTGATTTTATCTTCTATGGTTAGACTCTTTCACCAATTAGTTTTCTTTTTTATTTGTTTGATTTTTGTTTTTTTAAAGAAGGGCCATAGGTATCATAATCCTTGAATTTTCATCTGCATATAGCCTTTATACTTAAGAACAGGCTAAGTATAAAAACCTTGGATAATACTTTCTATCATTATGAATTTTTCCTTCTGTTCTGGCATTCAATTCTGCTGAGAAGAATTTTATTTCATTTTATTTTACTATTTATTTACTTATTTATTTTTGAGACAACGTTTCCAATATGTTGTCCCCAGTAGAGTACTGCGCCAACACAGCTCACAGCAACCTCAAACTCTTGGGCATAAGTGATTCTCTTGCCTCAGCCTCCCAAGTAGCTGGGACTACAGGTACCTGCTACAACACCCAGCTATTTCTTGTTGCAGTTGTCACTGTTGTTTGGCAGGCCCGGGCCAGGTTCAATTCCACCAGCCTCACTCTAAGTGGCTGATGTTGTAACCACTGTGCTTTGGGTGCCAAGTCTGAGAAGAATTTTAGACAAGCCTGATTTTTCTGCCTGGATGTTCAAACACATTTTCCTTATATTTATCAGGACATGTTACATATAAACTTTTCTTCAAATACAGAGGGCTCTTTTTTAATTAAAATTCAGGTTGTAGTTGATTTTACAATTTTTTACCATGCATTTTAATTTTTTCTGTGTCATATTATTCTCTTTGGGGGAATATCATTTAATGTAATTTATATCTCCTATGTCTGACTTTCATATCTATAAAGTTATCTGTAATTACTATTCTTGCTTGTTTTTATATTTTTTCTATGATTACCTCAGGACTTTCTTTTATGCCAATGGATGCTATGTTCAGCACTGTTTTTCTTAATTCTCTATGTTCTTAATGAGGTCACATTTTTTGATGGCTTTACTCTTCCATTCCATTTATCACTTAAGATCTACCTACATGCTTTTCCATTCAATGCAGCGTGTGTTTGTAGATATCTTTCATTCATTTGATATATTATTGTAATTAACTAGTTTGTATTCCCTTTATTTTAAAGTACGAACAATAGATTTTTCATTCATTTTCTTCCTCAGTTCTTTTCCGATGTGTTATCAGATTTGTCTCTTTCTTATCTATATTCTTTTCTTCTATGGGTTTTGTGTTAGGTTCTTTCTGCTGATGGTGCTGCTTGGAATGAAGAAAGTTCTGTCCAGACCAGAGATTTACCCTTAAATGGGGGGCAGAGTGGACAAAGGACAAAGTGTGATCTGGAGAAGCTGTCTTGTCTTGGATATGTTGTCTTGGAACACTGTTAAAGCAAGTCAGTCTCATTTTCCAGTGGGGTGTTTGGTTCTGCTAAGATTTCAGCATCCCCTTTAGGTCAAGTTGGTTCATAGCAAGTCCATACCTCACACATCCCTCTTTCATAATTACCAGTTATTTTTTTTACATCTTCAAGTGACTTAATAAGCAGGTTCAGAAGATTTATACCTACCAGATGGAGAGAAGAAAGGATCAGCATACTGCCATGGAGAAGGACGACATTCTTTTTCTTCTTCTCGGTGGATACTTTCATAAAGGCAAGTGAGGTAAAATGTCCTTATCTAATAATTTGTTACCAGAATTCCACTTTCTATATGTTGGCCATGCTTCTTCATGCTACTCTTATCATTCCATTAATTTGTCATTACCTAACGAAGATCTGTGTTCACTTTTGACCTTGCTTGCTGTATCTACTGTCAATTTCCAAAAATTTCTACAGACAAAAGTGGCAACATCCTTGCAGTCAGTGTTTTGCCTTTAAGCACTCTCCTTTATGAAGTAGTCACTAGGAATGCCTTATTAGGGATCATCTATATTTTACTTTATTCATTTACCACCCCTCATTCATTCACCAAATATCTATTGAGTGTCTCTGATGAGTGCTGGAACAAGTAGAAATGAAGGAAAACACACACTTATCAGTACTTCATAAATCCCCTTGAGATAAACAAAAAAGTTTTAAGGAATTGGATGATAGTTTTAGAGGTTAATTTTATTTACTCTGCATTTCTATCATGTATAAATTTTATTAAGGGATGATTATCTACTTTGTTCCTGACTTGGGAAATTGAATTTCATGAGCTACTGATGAGATTGATTTTTCTAAGGAAAGAACACTGGTCAGTTATTTTAGTAGATTTTTCTTATTTCTTTTTTGTTGTTGTATCTTAAAAAGGGAATATATGTGCTCCTAAGAAGATTTAAGGATGTGAGCCTTTTTCTAATAATGCCACCACAATACATGAAGAAGAATGTAAAATAATTTCATATAAATCCCATTGGTAAATGAGTAAGGATATATTTTGTAGATTTCTAAAATAAATCCTTCAACTGGGTTATTTGGAAGAAATATGCCTCGAAAGCCAATAAACTTATAAATAAGTAATAGACCAACGCAGCTATGCAGATGGAAAACATAAATGGTTCATGGTGGCTCCACACTATGGGTTTGGAAAGAACATTTGCTGCTGTTTTGAGGAAAGAAGGAAACACATTTAGAACTGGGCTAAAAATGTGCCTTATTTCCCTGTAGAACACAAACAAATCTGTTCAAGAACTAGGATTTTAACTATGACTCTAACACAGGAGCTCAGTTGTCTACTGAAAATGAACAGGGAAGTCTGGTCTTCTGTGGGTCACTAGAGCATGCAGGACTGGACTTTGCTTTGCCAGATGTAGAATATCAGGAGGTATCTCAGATCTCTTAACACAATTTTCTTTTAGATCAATGTATGCAAAGTGAATGGAACTGGCCAAAAGGTGGTGAGGGACCAGGGTTCTTCCAAATAACCAATATTGATGAATTAACTATGAAAATAAATAAAAATATATGTATACCATGGAATACTATTCAGCCATTAAAAAAGATGGAGACTTTACATCTTTTGTATTAACCTGGATGGAAGTGGAACACATTATTCTTAGTAAAGCATCACAAGACTGGAGAAACAAAAATTCTAAGTACTCAATTCTAATATGAGGACAATTAAGAACCTAGTACATGGTTGGGAGTAGGGGAAGGGAAGAGTAGAGAGATGGAAGGAGGGAAGGGGCTGAGGGGTGTGTGACATACCTTTTAGGGACAGGACACAACTATAAGAGGAACTTTACCTAACAAATGCAATCAATGTAACCTGGTTTTAAAAAGTCAAAAAAAAAAAGAATATGTTACTCACCCTATGAAATACTAGATCACAGGACCCCTCCCACTTTAAGAAATTTACCAGGGATCCTGAAAAAACTGAAAGAAACAAAATTTACTAACTTACTAACCAACTAATTTGACTAGAAAAAATAACAAAAAGAATGGGTGAATGATAGATATCCTGTGAGTTTATCACCCTAGTCCTTCCCAATCTCCAGGTAACCAACCAGGTGTGGGTTGAAGATTGGAGCCTGAACCCCTGAAACCATGGTGAAAAGGCCCCTACTTCATGATCTTGTCCACACCAACAATAGTGAAGGTGAATGGAATTTCTGCCTGGATACATCACTCATGCGTGAAACCAGCCAGCAATGGGGAGTGGACAGTCCAAAACCCAGAGCATCCCCACCGTCGTAGGCTAACAAAATAGACTACAGCTCTACCCCAGTCACATGCCTGGAGCTGACTGGTCTACACATGACAGAAGGTTGAGGATGAGCAGCAGTGGTGTGGGACTGATTACTGATTCTTTCCTTTGGACATTTTCAACTGCCTTCTTTAATCTTAGGTGTAAGACACAATGAAGGTTGTGAAAAATGCATCCAAAAAGTAGTCCAAACTAGACAAACTATTGAAATTGTGTTATTGGTTTACCCTTATTATGAATATACAGGAAAGCCTGAAGTTACTTGCATATATAACAACACCCAATATCATATATGTGTGCCCCCCAGTGGGCCAGCTGTTTGCTACAATCCTTCTGAACCCCCAGAACAAACTGAATTTGCTTTGTGGTATACTGATATCCCCAGAAAGACAATAACTTGAGTTATAACAGAAGAAATACCTAAACAAATTTTAAAAAATCATTAATAATAATTTTGCAAGATACACAGACATGTATCTTTTTATATTTTCAACAATAACCAGAAGTTTTCCATGTAGAAATACAATATATTTCCAAAGAATTATTTCTATGTATTTCATATTTTGTGTTGTCATGTTAGCTTTAGTTTTCTAATTGTTAATGGTATACAATGGATATTTTTATACTAACTTAAAAAAATAATAGAATAATGGCAAATATTTTTTTTAAAAATCTGTAGGTTAAAAAAAAATTCAGTAAGTCCTGAAATCAGGCCATGTTAATCTAAGTCTTCTTTTTCAAAATTATGTTGGTAGCTCCTCTAGTTTTCTATAGAAATGTTAATAGCAATTTGTTGTTTTTACAAAGGAAGGTAGAGAGATTTTAGTAGGGCTTATTACTATTGGAATCATAGATAGATCTACATAGATCAGTATGAGAATAATTAACCTGTTGGTAACATTAAGGCTTTCAATCCATAGTGTTTATCTCCACTTGTTCTGTTTGTCTTCAGTTTCTCTAAACATTTTGTGTTTTCACTATAAAAATATTGCACATATTTTGTCAGCTTTATTGCTAAGTGTTTTGTTTTTCATTGCTCCTATAAATTGTTCAGTTTCTAATTGGGCATTACTGTAATACGGAACTGCATTGATTTAATATTTTTTTAAAAATTAAAAAAAGAAAATAAATAAAAGATAGTAAGCTGAGGTCTCATAAACAGTTCTCCTACAGTGTCAAATGAGGTGAGGTTTGAATAGTATGTGGTTAAGACTGAAGACAATAGCAGGAAATTCCGTGGCAGGAAGAGTTTCTATCCTAATCACAGAATCTCCAAAAGGCAGCTAAACTGTCAGCCTCAGTACCAGAGAAGCATAAACTTGAAGAGTGTATATAAAATCTCTTCTCTTTAGTGGACAGGTTTTTTTCCTCCTACTAAGAGAAAAAAAATTCTTATCAACAAGTGTTATTACAATAAAGAAAATTCAGGTCTGGAAGTGACTTTAGGATTCCCTGGGGATAGTAGGTCTTAAAACTTTCACAGACAAACTTTTCTTCAGACAACGTCTCATGTTAAAACCTAATAGATAAAAAGTAATAAAACTGGAGTTGCTCGGGGCACAGATGGGATCTCCTGACCTTACTACCCAGCCTCTGAGTAATCATAGTTAAGTGAATAGAGTTTCAAGGAACATAGTTTGAAAAAGTGAACTGACTGGTGTAGAATGATGTGCTTAGACAGCAGCGGAGCTAACACCATAAGATAGATCCCCTGATTTGATCCCAGTATTTTTTTTAATAATAATTTTTAAACCATAATGTGTACACAAATCACCTGGAAATCTTACTAAAATGCAGGTCATGATTTCATGGGTCTGGGGGATGCGATTCTGTATTTCTACCAAGCTCCCATGTCAATGAAGGCAATGCTGCTGGCCAGGGAGCACAGGAGGAGAAGCCAGAAGGCTTCATACACACGCATTGCCAGGGTCTGGGCAAGCAACCGAGAAGGAAATTTGGTCTGAATTACTAAACCATTTGCCTGAAAAATTATAAATTGACACCTTCCATCGTCACAATCTTACCTAATCTCTACCTGAAAATAGAAAGAGGAACATAAGCAGAGTAGGAAGAAAGACAGAATTTGCCAGTCCTGTGTGGTCCAATGACTAATCCTTGGAGAACTACTATGAAAACAGGGAATGGCTCATACAAGACCTAATTATTGCTGAAATTATCAAACTAAATTTGAATTCATGAACTTGTCCAAACAATATGTTGAGGAAGAATCTCCAAAGGGAATGGATGCAGACGACAGAGGGCCAACAATCATCTATAGAAATGTTGCCAGTACATGAAGCTAACGCTTGGAGGACCTCCACATTCTCCCTCGGACACTCACCATTTCTGAGCCTCCCCTTTGTAGCCAGAGCTCTCCCCACAAACCTGGGTGGTACTGAGCTTCCCTGTCAAACTCAGCTGTCCCATGCCCCTGCAGTCATACTCTTCATGTACCTGATCAAATAATTTTCAGATTAAAAATAGCTTAATGTGTTTTCATTTCAAGATAGTATTTGAATTCACATAATAGTCTTAGAGATGTTAATGTAAATTAGTGATAAAAATATGTTAAATATGTTTCTGAGTAAAATGTTTTACAGTCTTTCTTGAAGTCCTTGTTATGAAGACAGAGCCTGATTTTTCAACAAAAATAAATACTTGTCCATGAAATAGATAGATCCTTTATTAAAGAAAGGTTTTATCTCTCATGCCCTAAGGATTTGATTATTGCTTGTGATATCAAACCCTCAACGGAAACTAAAATGAATTGTCAGGTAAGGAAGATGTCACTAAATCGAGGATAAGGATACCCAGTGCTCTAAAGTTAGTTAGGAAAGAAAGAAAAACATATATACATACACACTGTGAGAAACTGATGGAAAACTGATAGAATTGACCATTATCCTCCAAAGTTGCTATGAATTCAAGAAACAAAAGGAAAAGTTTATTTTTTCAGTATCTTTATGCAAATTAATTATGTGCCTTTCCCGAATTCCTCCAATAGATACAGAGTACTACCTAAAGGCTTAGAATCTTCAAGTGCCAAACATCAGTAGTTCATGAAAGCAAAAGTAGAAGTTAAAAAACCTCAACAATGTGTTGTCACAAAATAGCTCCAATCCATTTACATTTTTAAATGAAATACTCTCTTCGAGTTTAATCTGGCAAACCACTTCAAACTACTTAGAAGACTACATTGGTATTGCTTTCTTCTAATTCGGTAATGTACAAGCAAAGCATCTGAATAATGAAAGAGAGGCATTTTCTCCTCAATACTACATTAAGTAAAAGCAAATCACTCATACAATCCTGTTTCCATAGGAACCTAAGTCTGGAGCCAATCTGATAGAAGGCATTTCTCCTAGTATACAAATTTCCCCCTTCTCCTTAAAATACACTTTCGATGGCCATCCAAAGTCTGAAGGATAAGTGCTGGAAACAAAATGATTGTCTTTGCTCATCTTTTCCCAGGTTGAGAGAGCTACAGAAACAGCTAAAACAGAAAGCAGCAGAGTCTTATCACAGCCGAGCTGGAGCAAGAGCTGGCTGGAGGAATGGATTTTGCTAGGGGTAGGGGTTGGGGGAAGAAAGCCTTAATGAATCTGATTCTCTGACTTGAAATTTGGAGATTAAATTTGAACCTTCCAACCTCATGACAGCTATTTTCAAAACATGTGCATAGCAGCATTGTACAGGGTGATACCATCCTCCCCTACCCCTCTGCCCTCCTTAATTAGAGTGAAGTCATTCTGCTGACTTTTTTCCCCCTAGAACAGTTGTTCCCAAAATGTTGTTACTGATCCAGTTAACATCTGGATCACTGAACACCTGGAAAGACTGTAAAAATGCAAATTTGTGGCTCCCACCTCAGATCTAACAAATCAGAGGCTTAGGAGGGTGGGGCGCAGCGGGCTGCATTTTACCAAGTCCTCTGGATGACTCCAGGACAGGCTATAGAATCACCAGGTACATGTTTGTTTCAACAGAGACCTGTGGGGAGACACAGACTGTAAGTTGGGGCTAAGTCCTTCCTTAGAATGCAGGAAAGAGTAGCTAGAATTAACGTCTCTCCACAGCACTAGCGCTCAGAGAGATCACTAAGGAACTTAAATGCCCTGGGTACCAGCTAAAGCAAGAAAAGTAGAATAATTCTAGAAAGAAGAGGATGTGAGATGTGAAATATGGGGTTGTGCAGGAATGTGAATTAAGGTTAAATGACACACAAACATACACAGAAAACGAGAGTAAGAAGAAGAATGGGGACGAGGAAGAGGAAGGAGAAAGCCATTTCATACACACATATGTGTGTGTGTGTGTGTGTGTGTGTGTGTATACATACATACATACATACATAGTGTATATAGTGTGTGTGTGTGAGACAGAGTCTCACTATGTCACTCTCGGTACAGTGCCGTGGCATCATAACTCACAGCAACCTCAAACTCTTGGGCTTAAGCAATTTTCTTTCCTCAGTCTCCCCAGTAGCTGGGACTACAGATGCCTGCCACAATGCCCAGCTATGTTTTTGTTGTAGTTGTCATTATTGTTTAGCAGGCCTGGGCTGGGTTCAAACCCACTAGCCCCAGTGTATGTGGCTGGCACCCTAGTCATTGAGGTACAGGCTTCGAGCCAGCCATTTCTTATATTATTTGAACTTTCTCTCACAGTGAAATTGGGTTGGGGGCTACCTCTGGCTTCAAATGATAACTAACTAAATAAACACATTTATACACATTTATAAGGTACATGTTGTACTATTGTCTATCCATTTATAAAGGGAGACCCCTTTATTTACAATCTAAATGAGAATTTTATTTTTAGGAAATAGTTCCACAGAATGCATTGCACCAGTATCTATCTCTCTTGTAAGTCGTACATTCAGTAAGCCTCATATAGTTCTAAAATGCCCTGGTCTTCTTGCCTGGGCTGACTGGAGAAACACAGGGACAGTAATGCCTGTTGCAGACTTATCTGTCATCTCTTTCCTCTCGTTTCTTTCCTCTTTCTCTTTAGGAATCGTGTGGGAAAAGATCTGTTATTTGAAGAGGCTGTAACTAGATTCCAGATAATCCAATCTCTGAGTGGTGATAGTGTCACATGCTATATAAAACTGCTTCTGCACAATTGCTTTTTTTTTATTAACAGCAATGAGTGAATGATTTGAGTATTATTTGAGAGTAAAACCATGATCCTTACTGATAATAGGAGTAATAGGCAAGTCTTCTTACTGTTACAGAGAATGGAGGCAAATACCCTAATGGGAGCCTCAAGCTGCTTTTTCTAGCCTCCACCATGGAAAGAAAAGGCAAAAAGGAAAAGGTAGAATTTGTCCCAGTCATCACAAGTGGCACACACATCTAATCTGCACACGGATACTGGAAACGCCTGTCCTGCTCTTTTCTCTGCCATTGTTCCCTCCGTGCCTCAGTGGTTTTCACGCCCCCAAGTTCTCAGTGGTGGCCAAGTTCCAGCCAGCCTCTGGCACTGAAACAGCCTGGAACTTAGGCTTCCCTGGCCTCATAATGACTTGTTAAATCTCTTGAAAGAACCTATGAAAATAGAGGACTGACTGTACATAAATTTTAAGCTTCTGTGGATGCTAAAATGAATTTCTAATCATACTGCGGTTCTGAAGGTGTTTCTGTGAGGCAGGATTTTGGAGTGGCAAGAGAGTTGACCTGAGAGTTAAAGAGACCCAAGGCTTAGTCTTAGATTTGCTTTGAATCACTTAAGCTGTCTGATCTTGGTTTCTTTATTTATAAAATGAGGATAATGAGAGTGTCTACTTCACAGAGTTGATGTGGAGGTCAGATGCTTTAAACCAGTCTGAGTACTTAGAAGAGTGTCTGGAATCAAGTAGCCATGGGCAAATCATTTAGTCAAATTGGGCCTTGAATTCCTCCATATTGTGAGAGGCCCTGGGATGTGCTCCACTGAACTTTAGGTTACCTGGACGGCTCCCCAAACATCACACTGGAGGAAAAAAAAGAGAGACAGTGAGGGAGCAGAGAGATGACTTGGGGAACAGCTCCTGCTTCCTTTAATTCAAACCACAGTAACTCAGATGTTACATATTTTATATATTTGGAACCAATTTTACTTTAAATAAAATATAAATTTGGGGGAAATAATTATGTTGAATTTTACATTTCCGTAACATTGGATCAGATATTCCCAAGGTCTTTTTGAACTCGGTTTTTGAGCTCTGATGTTCAGTAAGTACATTAATTCACCTGACACAAGATGTTCTCAATGTAAAAATGTGTTTCATGTATCTAAAAGATAAAACCATGCCTTCTCTTCCAAAAATATAGATACAGAAAGAGCCCTTAACTAGTCATCAAGTTAAATTATTTCTATAGCAATTACAAAAGTTTTATTTGGCCTATTTATTTTTCTTTCTTTCTTTTTCCCCCTAAACCCTCAGATATTAAGATATTTTTGGTCTAGTCAAGGTTTAATTTCTTATTCCCAAACTGAGAGAATGTGATAGGAAAGGACAGGTGAAGTGGGAAGACAGGATTATGAAAAGTAATAAACGGTTTTTCACATGAAAAAACGATTCAGCTGTGAAAGAAGAGCCTTGTAAATTATGAAGGAAGATTACCCCTTCTTCTTTTTCTTCTCCTTCCCTTTCTCCTCCCCATTTTTCTTTTCTTCCTCCTCTTCCCTTTTCTTATTCTTCACTTTAAAAGGTACCATAGGCAGTGAAACTCAGCTCCTCGAACAGGCAAATGTTCAATTGATGATGTGCATTTTACATAATGCCCACTAATCTTTTCTTCACAGCAGTGATCTGAGGACATTGCTCAACCAGAACGGGCTCCCAGGCAGCTCCTGTCCTGTTGATGAGGACAGCTTCCGTACAGGCCACTGCTGGCACCTTGGAAGTGTGCACATTTCTGAAGAACTCAAAACATAGCTCTAAAAATTAATGCTTTGCTAATGGTGAATTAGCATTCTCAAAGTCATGCGTTAAGAAGAAAATGTTGGCTAACTGATGACATGTAAAGGTAAAATAACATGTTTATGTGCACAGCCTCATGCTGGGAGAGGAAAAAATTGATTTTCATCTGTGCCTACTGTGTTAAAAATACAGTATATAGTACAATTGAGCCATATAACAATTTTCCCAATTTTACAGATGAGAAAACTGAGGCCACAAAGTACTAATCGTGTCAGGTTTGCCTGAAGCACATTAGGCTCACTAAAGGATGAGCAAAGCATAAAATAGGTGAAATTTCTATTTAACCAAGTCCATGAAATAAATCAATAAACCCTGAAGTGGATGGAAGGATAATGGAGGAACAGTGGTTATTAAGACATAACAAAAACACAAAATGTGTAAGAGGAAAATGGGCTGGGTCTTGCAGAGTGGGAAAGAAAGCCTCTTCAAATAACACCACCATCCCCCTGGTTACGTAACTAACATCAAAGTTCACTTACTCAGAATAAGAGCATCTGTGTTATGTTTCACAAAAGGCTGAAGCAGCCTTGAGAGTCTATTGCCTTATTTCTACACTTTTTCCCAAGTAAAAATAGCTGTTCATCATTGATACGTTCAAAGACAGCAATCTCTTCAGAGTAATTATGAGTCTCATCCCCACAGGTGCCTGCAGATCTTTAAGGATTATCTTCTTGATTGCTACTTTTAAAAGGAGATGTTGGAATATACAATTGTCTAGCAAGCTTATCACCTGGAAAACTTATCTGGAAACAATACAAAGCAAGAAGTAATTTGCAGCCCTCAGACAATGAACGCTGGAGGATGGGTTCTATGCTAGGGTGATGCCACCGTGTCTGGGCTGCTCTTTTTAGTTCAGGATCGTTCTGTGGATCAAACTTGCAGGACAAGTTTGAGTCATTGTAAGATTTGGGAGCCGATGTGCATAAAGAGCTCGTGGAGACCGACCCTGTCTGTCTCCACTTCCTACTTGTCGTTAGACAGCATGTACGCTAATTATTGAGTTTGATTAGACTGAGAGTGCTCCAGCAACTATATTAAAATCCTGAGAAATGTCTAACTTCTGAGTTTATTTGGGCTTCCTTGACATCAGTTAATATATTTACATACACTTACTTTGTTTTATTTTGGTTTTGTTGTACTTTCAGAGGACTGTGTTCAAAAATAGCCAGTCATTTCTTTCCAACTGTTTTTAAATTGCTCATTTTAGTGCAAGAATAAATGAGGCAATGTCAAAAGCCTGTTCTGATGGTCCTGTTTGTCTTCAGCACGACATTTGAGGGACCAATTATGGAAACTTTTTCTGTGTTCCATAAGCATGCCTTTGTCAATGCCCTAGTTCCTGCTAGTACTGTCCTGGAGTCACATTGATTTTTATGAAGTCTCTTTGAACAGAAGGATGTTCAAGGCTAAATATAGAAATAAATCAATTAATATTATTTTTGATCTGATTGCAAAGCAGCTTGCATCAGAAATATGCCATATGTATCTGTCTATACCTATATCTACATATCTATGTTGATATCCATATAGATTTATTAATATCTAGCTAGGGTATAAGACCTAATTGTTAGTCTCCACTCTCAGCTCCTCAATCTTCCACAGAAGGGACCATTTGCCAGGCCTCGTGATCCCGGGTACCCACCACCCTGAGCCATACAAGCTGTAATGCCTTACGTCTAACACTTTAGGTCACGTGCTGTATGTATTTAAGCCTGTTGCACCTGTAACTAAGAAGATGCTTTGATAAATTTAAGTTAATAAAGGCAAAAAAGTTTCTGGGATATTTTTCTCTGAATTTGCATGTGAGACTAGAATATTTAACTCCTGTATAGGCCATGAAATGATATTTGCACTGTGAACCTCTTTGAATATCCAGACCAGAGAAAATCCTAAAGGTATAATTCAGGGGTGTCCAACTTGTGGTCTTCATGCTAGATACGGATTATGTGAGCACTGTTTTGGTTACCGTGGTTTTGGATATTATGAAAAAGACACACAGAACTTTCTCTAGCTCATCAGTTGTTGGTGATGTTTCTGTTATTTACTGTGTGGCTCAAGATAACCCCAATGTGCAACAGAAAAGAAAAAGGCTGGACACCTCTGAATAGTTGAATGACTAATGAATGTCTCACAGACAGTAAGAAGTAGCAATAAAGAATCTAATATTGACAAAGAGCCTACTGTGCATCAGAAAGCTTAGTATTTTACTTACATTAAACCATTTTTTAATTAGCCTATGAAATCTAACACTCTTCATTCCAGATGAAGGGAACAAAGTTTAGAAACGATAAGGAAGTCATCAAAGTCCAGACAGTTAATGCAAATACTATACTCATGACTAAATCACATCTATGCGTGCTTCCACAGCCCCGCAGGCCAGGGGGACAACTGTAACCTTGGGGTGCTTCCCTGACGCACACAACGCTCCTGGTCTTCCTCAGAACCCCCTTCCCCCCTTTCTGTGTTTCCCGCACTTCTTTCATTTTTCTCTATTCATCAAGTCCTTCCCACCCCTGTTCACTTACACGAAGGAACAGAAATAAACAGTCTAGATCTTTAAAAGTCATGTGTTCCCTCCATAAAGTAAACAAAGGACAACAATACAAACATTTCTGTACATTTTACATAAGTATAAGAAGGATTATAGTCCTTCCAGGACCAACATGCTTGTAATTCTTCTGCATTCCTAAACTAGCATCCTATAGCTTTTGCCAATGGCTTCTTTCAAATATCCTACAGTAACCCATCTGCCCTTATTATCAGCAAATAATCTGGACTTACGTAGAAAGTGGAGATGGTGAATAGGAACCCTCTCAATGCCTATTACTCCACTCACTCCTTAGACTATAAAAAAGGACTGCTATCCTGGGAGAGCTTTGTAAAGCCCTGGCACCTCCTGCATGTGACCAGCGTGGGGGCGCCATTTCCATGGGGCACTTTGGGGAAAAGCAGTTTCAAATATAGGCTCCAGGTTTGCTGCTCTCCAACCCTGTGAGCTTACACAGATTATTTAATTTCTTCAAATTCAGTTCAGTCTCTTCAAAGAAAACCCCCCATGCAGTGTTGTGGTGGCCCGATTTAAGACAGGAAGCAAGAAATTATTATTAATAGTAAAGCAGTCATTGGTAGATAGTGATAATGCAATAAATCTTTATAACAACTATGATTTGTCTCCATCAGAGATTATTTGGTTATTATATTTGTCAGAAACAAAAGCCCACTGAATCTAATTTAAATGAAAGAGAGAGTTCACTGGAAAACTCTAGGGCATCTTGTAAAATCACAATGTCTAAAGGATTTCCTGGCATCTTAGAACACAGAAGGAGGGAGGAATAGATGTAGCTGGCTTCACTATTTTGTCATCTAGCGACTTGTTTCTAGGTCTTAATGGTTTTTTGCTCTGCCTCTCTCTGCTCTCTCAGTATTTGTTCCCAATTGCCCATCCTAGGTAAGTCCACTGCTCCTCTAGTACAATTGTACATA
This sequence comes from Galagoides demidoff, assembly GCA_963574575.1. Lineage (NCBI taxonomy): Eukaryota > Metazoa > Chordata > Mammalia > Primates > Galagidae > Galagoides > Galagoides demidoff. Next base: position 33,924 of record CAUYQV010188226.1, read on the forward strand.
ATCAATTAAATAAAGCTCCTTTTTCTGAATTTCGCATTCCCAAAGGATGAAATCCATTTGTCCCAGTTTGAGCCAGGAGTCTAACTCAGCCCAAGGAACCATGGCCAGAATGGGGGTAAGGCAACCTGGCTCAAAGGGGAAGGGGGCCCAGTCAGTCTCTCTGAGGAGCAGATCTGGACAGACCAGATAAACGAGAGGACATACCTGCTTCCTTACTACTGTCATCATCACAGGAGGCAGACAGAAGACAGAACTTGGATGCTCTGATCCAGGCATCATATGCCACATCTTCCATTGTCACCAGAATCCTCACTGAGCGTGGTAAGAAAGTCAGTCCACACAAAGCCTCATAATCAAATGTTTACAGCAATAGTATCCACAAAGCCCCAAACCAAAACAACCCAAATGCCCATCAACTGGTGAATGGATAGACAAATTGTGACGTATTCATACTATAGAACAATACTTAGAGATAAATATGAACAAAATATTATGCCTAACAACATGAGTCAATCACAAAAATATGCAAAAACTACCAATTTTGTATTTCCATTTATATGGAATTCTAACAATGGTAGAATTCCATTGTGTAAGTTAGTTTCAGAAAATGGTAAAACTGTAGTGATGGAAACAGATCAGTGGCTGTATGGGGCTAGGAGTAGTGGGGAAGGAATGGAGGTGGGTGTTGACTGCAAATGTACATAAAGCAGTGTTTGGGGTTGATGGGATTATTTTACGGTTTCATTGGGGAGGGGAGCTTACCCAATTGCATGCAGTTGCCAAATCCAGCCAACTGTACATGAAGATGATTGAATTTATTTTATGTAAATTATACTTTAGGGAGAAAGAAGAAGGAGGAGGAAAGGGTAGAAGGAAGAAGGGAAAGAAGAAAGAATAGAGACTGCAATTTTTAAATTCTATATGCCATTTTTTTAGGCATATAGAATTACCTATATGATTACCACTAATAAAACTTTTTATTGAGCAATTTCCATATGGCAGAAAGTATGTTAAGTAATTTCTTTATATGCATTACTGAGTTTAACTCTTAGAGCCACCCTTGCAGAGTAGGTATAATTATCCCCATTTTGGATATTAAGAAGTGGTTGTTCAGAGATGTTACATTCCTTGCTAAGATCACTCAGCTAGGAGAACTGAGATTCCAAATCAGGTCTACCTGATTTCCAAGCCACTGTTCCTAATGGCCATACTTTAAGAATCAATCCAAAATAAAACCCAGATATTTTCTCAAGTCTATATCATCATGTTCATTAAAGAGAAATAAAAATCAGCTAAATCACTGTGAAAATAGGTTTTTAAGACAGTGTCCATGTTTTCTGAATCATGGGCTTTCTGATGCCCTACTAAAGTAGTTGAATAGTATTTCTCATGGGGTGGACTATCACTGTATGCAACTTTCTTGTTTGTGTGATGTTTATGTGGGTTGGAATGTGTAAAAGTTAGTTTCAGAAAAATGTCAAATAAAAACTGAATAATTCAGATCCATTGGAATCCAACTCAGACAACATTGCAGAATGCTAGCCAACTGTCACCAAAGCTGAAGACCAATTTGTAGATCATACTCATACTATTTAACACACTTTTTAGTGTGTTGAAAATACTTGGTCTATACGATCAGAATGAATTACAAAAATCAAGGTGCTGATTTACATCCTTGGAGGAAAGAAGAGCCATCTTTGCATTACCCACCAACGACAAAGCATTTAATGAATTTCTATCATGAGCTAGGACTAAATTTTGCTTTGGAAAGAAAGTAGAATGAGACATAGAAATTATTTCAAGAGAAATATATAATTGCCCCTCCAAAATGACCACACATGAAATAAACTAGAGGAAATAATCTGTATAATTTCAAGTACAGGAAGTTCACATATAGAGGAAGTCAGAGTGAGCCGGCACAGTCTGAGAGGTCTGCGAGGGGAGGAGCGGTGGAGCAGAGCAAGGCAGGATGGGGGGAGGGGCAGGCAGCTGCTCTGTGCCCAGGAGAGGGCCTTCACAGCTGTAGTACTGGGGCCACTTCTCCTCTGTGCCTCAGTGTCCCCATTTGTAAAACCACCACATAGAACCACCTTATAAAATGTGGAGAAGTTAAGGACATGCCACCCCCAAATATCTCACTTTAGTATACTGATGATTTGGAGTCAAAGGAAATTAAAAATCAGCAGAGGAACAAAGGGAATTCTGACCTCCCTCCTCTCCCTCAAAAAAAGCCATACAATTCCCCATGAGAAAGGTATACTCCCTGTGCTAGGAAGACAGCACCCTCGTAACCTCCCTGAGAAGGGATGTTAAAATGGATCTATATAGACTCACTGAAAGAACCCTGATTTCCCTCGGTTTTCCCCCATATGTCTCTCACTCCTTCACAATTTACTGCCTCTAGCCCAAACCTCTTTTTCATGTCATTTCTTCACACATTTGTCATTTCTTTGTCTAAAAAGTATATCAGCTATTTGTCAGGTCACATTTTTGGGTCTTCATTTTCTTGAGAGGACTCCTATCTATATACATGTAAAATTGTAATTAAGCTTATATGTTTTTTTCCCCTCCACTAATCTGTCTTATGTCAGTTTTAATTCTTAAGCTCAATCACAGACTTTGAGAGAGTAGAGGAGAAATTTTCCCCTCTTACAGGTTGGTATAAAAATTAAATAACATGATACATGACATGTTAGGAGAGTAACTGCCCATTGTGTGCTCTCTGGTCATTATAAGATGGAAATTAAGGTGAAACTTAAAGCTCAGTAAGATGTAAGAAGGAAGAGGAAGAGGGTGGGGTGGTGACTTGAGAAAACCAGCACTGCAAGGAAGAGCATGAGTCCGTGAGAGAGTGAAGAAAGGGGATTAGTCAGGGGAGAGAGTAATTTATGTCGAGGAGGAGCAAGATATTAAGGTGAGATCAAGCATAGCAAAGCTGAGGATGGCCTTGAAATCCAGGAAGAGAAATGTGAATTACACACAACAGTAATCAAAAAATTGGTAGGTTCCTCAACAAGCAATTGCTCAAAACACAAAGCAGTGTTTAAGGAAAATTTGCTTCATGACAACATAGAAGATAGTTGGAAATAAGAAGTGACAAGTAAAAGAAGAATAAATAGAAGGTACTGAAGAATCCTGTGCACTTCAACACAATTCTAAACTATAATCCTGAAATAAGAAAGTTGGAAATCCACCCGAGAACAGAACATCCCACACCCTCCTGCACCAGCCCTAAGTTATGGGAAGACAATGACTCCTTATTGTGAGAGTAGGGAGACACCGCACCTGGTTCTGTAACAAATGACAAGGAAAATAGAGGATTTGCTTTGCTAGGCTTGGTTAAGATATATCTATTCCAGGAATCAAGGTCAACTCTTTACAGCTTGTCATTCTCTTCCTCCTTATAGGCCTTCTAAAATATACAAGGGATAGTCTGCAGTCACCCAAAGCTGGGTAAAAACAGAAACTGATGAATAATTGTAAAAGAAAAAAAAAAGGCTTTTTTAGTGTCTTATTTTATGGTACAAATGTCTGACAAAATCCAGCATAAAAAAAGAAATAACAGGATATCCCAGTCAAACCCAGCAAGCTTTACAATCGCCTACAGCTTGTTGAGATTGTCCCAATCAGAATTCATGTTTCTGTGTGATGATTCCACTTGCCTTTATCCTGTGAATCCCACTTCCCCTCCTGTCCCACAACTGTGCAAATGAAATGACATATTATTTGGAATCTTTACATCCTTCTCTTGCAGGGTAACATCTTTTTCTCAGACTGCAGGCATTGACCCTGCTATCAGCATATAGACATTCTGTCATCTGAGTATCGATTCAATATGCTAAAACCTCAAAAATGTGTCTCCAAGGTGCCATTGTATATCAATATCAAGGTGTTTGAACCTCTCAACCTTTTAAAAGAAAACTAATAATTTATAATCAGTTAAAACTCCCAAACTATACATGCTGGTTACCAGTATATGCATTTCATGACTGACTATAAGATCAAATCAAAGCACGTTTTCAGTCATCTTTTGGGACAAACACCTCCCTATGTCAAAGAAAGGCATTGTCCATCTTTTGGATCCCAAAGCACATGTCACCAGATGTACTTATTGTGAATGTCCCTTCTTTTACAAAGTCGGGCAATTCGAGCAGTGCTTCGAGTGCCTGAGTATGAAGCAGGATGCTACTAGTGACTTCCAGAGTCATTGCAAAGGGTGTGCAAGGCCAACAGCGTTTTGAACAGAAGAGCAGTTCAAGTTAGATTCATTTTTGCAACTCTTACCTAGCCATCTCCATAGCTCCCTTTGGCATACACACGCACTCACTCTCATGTTACCCTCTGTTGAATCTGTGTCAGGGGCCCTGGCCTGTCCTAGTGCCTGGTGTTCCAGACCCACAAAGTGTTCCATATCCTCTATCTCAAGCAGAATTCACAGTTCTTTCTGGTCTCAATTTGGAAAGAAATCATATATTTAACATTTTCAAAAATTCTCACTAAAGTGTGAGTCACCAGATGATTGGTTTAACCCTCCCAGGGATGTCTGAATTCAAACACAAGCCTCCATTAACCCAATGACTCGCCGTGTGGTAGAAGGTGCAGGGAAGATGCTTAGACTGGAAAGTATCCCTGGGTCCTTTCATGACAGTGCCCACATGAGCAGAACTGAGAGGACACTCAGTTGGCATTCTAATTCTGAAAGAAAACAACTCAAAATACTTTGTCTGTCTAACATACTCATCATGTTTAGCATAATGATGGCAGATTTACTGTTTACCCACAGCTGCTTTGGAATCTCTCTAAATCTTTACCCTAGCCTAAAACCAAATACATTTTTAAAATTTTCAACCAAAGAAACATATGCCTATATATTGATACCTCTATTTGTATAAAAGACATGTTCATGAGCTAGTTTTATCTATATTAAAATTTCATACAGAGCAATCGGGTTTAAATGTTTGAAAAATGCTTCAAAAGGAACTCTCTTGAGTACTGAATTCTCTCTCTCTCTGACTTGGATTCACCAAAAAGTTTCATAGAATATATCAATCGTTGTCTTCACTTTAATGGTGTTTGACCAGATGGAAAGACACCTTCTTCATCAATTATTTCCCACTATGCTTTGAGAGTGAATATGTACTTCTGAGTAATATTTTATCACACGACACCTGAGATACAGCTTCATGAGCATGAGAGTTGCAAAATGAAATTGAACTGCTCTAGCACCAAAGCCATAAGCAAGATGACAGATATTGATTGTGCCCCAAGATGTAATGTAGGCACCTAATGGGGCGTAGTAATGTACAATGAATCATTAGAATATTATTTTAAATTTCCCATTCACCTGGGGGATTGCTAAAGGGGTATTTCACCTTCAAGTTACTTGTCTGCCTCCCTAGACTAGGAGAGCACTTGATAAAGGTCATTTAGAACATGGCAGATTTTTAGCAGCTTCGAGAAAATTGCTTCTGATATCCTAGGTCCTAGGGAGTAGATGTCTATATTACTGAGGATTAGAAAACTTTGCAATTCTTAAAATATATTCTTGTTTGTCAAAACAGAAAAGCTGGGACATTAGGCAAACTTTAATAATCATAGCAATGAGACCAACAACTAGCATGTATTTAACACTCACCATTGCTACTTAGAAAATTCATTCACATACTTTTTCTCTAAATGTTCATAGTAACCCTCTGAAGTAAATATTATTACTATCTTTAGTTTAAGGAGGAGATATGTGGAGGTAAAAGTAGTAGTAGCCTGAGATCACACATTTAGAAAATGGTAGAAAACACAAATTTTTCTATATCTGGGGACTATCTACTTTTATTATTATTTTTTTGAGACCAAATCTCACTCTGTCACCCTGAGTACAGTACTGTGGCATCATCATAGCTCACAGCAACCTCAAACTCTTGGATTCAAGCAGTCCTCTTGCCTTAGCCTCCCAAGTAGCTCAGACTGTAGGTACTTGCCACAGTGACCGACTGATTTCTCTATTTTTAGTAGAGATGGAATCTCGCTCTTTCTCAGGCTGGTGTGGAACTCCTAAGCTCAAGCAACCCACCTGCCTGGGCCTCCCAGAGTGCTAGGATTACAGGTGTGAGCCACCACACCCAGCAGGACTGCCCTCTTTTAATTACTATATAATTCTGCCTAAAGAAAAGCTATAAACCTTTGAGTGGTTTATTAGTAAGGTAAACTACTGTTCATTTTCCTAACTATAGGTCCCACCCTTAAGTAGGTGGGCTAGGCTTACATCCTAATCAAGATATGAAGTGCATGAAAAATGCTTCCAGGGACCTTTCTGTGGCCGTCAAATCTGAAGCATCCATCACTGTCGTCTGCTGCAGTTAGCCACTGACCGTCTCCCATGGAGAACCCCATGCATCAGAGGCATTCCTGCCTCCGTCCTCCTCCTGACCAGATTACCTGCCCTAGGCTTCTCTTAGGATGCTCCAAAAACAAAGATGGTTCAGATTCAATGTTTTTGTTTGTCAGTGTATCAAAGCAATTTTCCTTTCTGTCTTGCCCTTGCTCTTCATTCTTTCTGTTTTGCCTTCATCCTGGAGGCCAATCAATACTCCACTTTGCTTTTAAGGTACCTCTCATCTGAAGAAATCAGTGTAGCATGGTGGACAAGTCTCAGTTTTTGATATTTGGCTGTGTTCAGATTTGGTTCTGCAACAGTATTTTGCAGAGAATTGGAGCTAATCTGATTTGGTATTTTGGTATAATGCTATCAAATTAGAATTTTGCCAAGGCTTTTCAATACTTAGCCAAAATAATTAAATGGTGCCAAGTTTATAAAAGTTTGCAGAGAGATATACATTTTGATATCATGGAACCCTTTTTGCCATGATATTTCATCATATAGGCAAAGATACATTCCAGTCACACAAAACGTAGGTCTGATTCAGAAAAGCTTGGGTTTTGAATTGTTCCATAGGGTAATCACAAACTGCAGGCCCTTGATCAGGGTTACTCATGAACCCTTTAATTCAGTCAGTCAAGTTAACCAATATCAAGTGCCTACTGTGTTGGTAGGTCTCTGTTAGTTTCTAGAAATTTAGCAGCAGCCAAGGCATAGTTTCTGCTTTCAGGATCTCTCCATGTTATGCAGGAGCAGAATGATTTATACCATGATAAAAATGAGAAAAGACCTCTGAACCACAGAGGAGGGGACCCTAATATTCTCAAAAGCTGGACAAGAAGGAGAGATGCCAGTGAGCTCTCCCTGGAGGGAGTGATAAAAGATGAGTCATGAGTTTTGAGTGGAAGTTGGCTGTTCAGAAACTATGGGATTGTATGAGCACCAACAAGTTTGAAGCAGGAAAGGAAGAGTTCTCCAGGTATAAAACAATGGTGTACATCAGGCCTCCTTTAAGGAAATTTATTTTAAATATCACAGAAAGTGATCTGCAGGATAACAAGCTTTCATGCCATAAATGGAGAAGTCTTCTCCCCACCATGTTTTTGTCTACTTACAGCTTCCACTGTGTAAACTGGCAAACATTTGGGATTATTTTCAGACACTAAGAAATATACAGGATCCATCACCTTAGCCTGCAATTGTTCCCCACAGCATGTCCTTGTGCCCCCCTGAGTGTCTTTGCAAAAGCTCATTGTACTAATATTTTATCATGGAGGATGTAATCCCAAAGCAGTAGGAGTGATAGAAAAGGAGTGGAAGTGGAAACAAATATAAAACAGTGTGTTAGAGAGCTGTGCACAGTTTATGACAAGCTATTTGCCTAGCCTTACAGGACATTTTCTCAGAGGCCACATGATGCTACTGTAAATATGAAATACATCCAGGGAGAGAGAGAGAAAAAAATATGTACAAATTCTAATATCCATTGCTCAGTTTTGACTCTGAAAGGTATTAACTCCCTTGCTTTTTCAGGTTACACATGCACGAGGCCTGAGCACGTGCCCTACTACCTCCTCCCTCAGTAGTGACTGAAAAGCCCTGAGCTGGGAGGCAGGAAGTGAAAATCATCAGAATGAAGTTGTCACTATTGCCTCATATCCATGAATGACATGAGAAATCAGGAACAGCTGCCACCAGGGATTCATTGGTTTGTGGGAACAGAAACTTCACTTTAAGACTATGAAACTTGTCTATGAAGTTTGTCTGGTTTATTTCTCTTATGGTAATGTCCTCCAGACTCAACCATGTTGTTGCAAATGACAAAATGTCCTCCTTTTTAAAAGCTGAATGATATTCCATCATGTATATGCCATATTTTTGATCTATTTGTATATTGATTGACACTTAGGTTGGTAACATATCTTAGCTATTGTAAAGAATGTTGCAATGACCATGGGAGTGAAGATGCTATGTTTTAGATGTTCACTCCAAAATGCATGTTAAAATTCAATTGCCATTTTAAGTGTTGAGAAGTATAGTCTTTATAACATGATTTGGTCATGTGGTTACTGCCTTCATGAATGAATTAAAGCCATTATCTTGGCAGTATGTTAGTTATTTCAGGAGTGGGATTCTAAGAAAAGGATCAATTCAGCTGATTGTCTTTCTCTGTCTCACACACTTGCTTGACTTTCTACTTTCTCCCATGGGATGACACAACCAAAAGACCCCCGCCAGTTAGTTGAGTAGGTGCCTGCACAATGCCCTTAGACTTCCTAGCCTCCAAAACTATGAACCAAATACATCTCTTATCATTACAAATTACCATGATTTGAGTATTCTATGATAGAAGCATAAAATTGATGAGGACAACAGATATTCTTTTGATATACTGACTTCAGTTCCTTTGAGATATCACTTATATTATATATGTTATCTAAAAACCTGAACCATAGAAATAAAAATTATGATGGATACCAAAACCTGAAGGTTAAGGCAGGGGGTGGGGAACTGGGAAGCTATTGATCAAAGGGTCCAAAGTTTCAGATAGACAAGAGGAATACATTTTGAGATTGATTGCACAGCAGGATGACTGTAGTCAATAATAATGTATTGTATATTTTAAAATAAATAGGAGATTAAATTTAAATTGTCTCACCATAAAAAATGATAAGTAATTGAAGTAATGGATATTGGAATTAGCTTGATTTAATCATTACATAATATGTACAGACATTAATACATCAAGTTGTACCCTATGATGTATACTATTATGATTTGTCAATTAAAAATAATATTAACTATTTTAAAAAGACTAGGGGTGCATGTGTTTCTAACTCCTTGGTTTTGCCTTATTCTACATCTTAGTGGATGAGAAAAGTCCAATATTTCCTTTGTTGTCAGACAGACCTTGGCTAGAATCCTACATGCTACTGACTAAAATCATGTAAATCCTCTGAGTCAAATTTTTTTATGTGCAATATGGAGATAAGCCCACTTTCTTAACAAAGCTGTAAGAATTACAAAATAAGATACTATCTCTGAATAACTTAATAAAATTATTGACTCATAATGGGAGCAAGGGTGATGTTAGTTTTTCCTGAATCATACTCATTATCCTAGTTCATTATCCCCCACTAACCCTCCTCTTAGACAGTGTTATATATATATGTGCCTAATGCATGCTGAGAAGGTCTCCACAGTCCTATTAGGAATACTTTTATAACAGTAAAACTTGGTTAAAGGAATTATGTCATCTTTGGCCTACTATCGCTCAGGTCAGCACCCACCCTTCCATACTCTGCTTAATGATACTTAGGCTGGGACTCTGCAAGTATGGCTCTTCTCTGCCATGAGGTTCTATATCATATTTACCAAAGAGTACTAACAGGAGACCAGAAAGCTAAAGGCAAAACATGGGACTTGCTTCTTTCAGTTTTCCTCCCTGTTTCTGCACATGTCATTTCAACAATGGCCCTGCACCCTGACAGCAGCAGTTCATTCCAGTTTCTATCCTTGGATGTTCCCAAACCAGCCTCATCATGCCCCCCAGAGACTACATAGTGGTGGCAAAGCACAGTGATATGGTCTAAATGTTTGTGTCTCCTCCAAATTCACAGATTCTTTTCTATGTTGAAAGTTCCCCAAGGTGGAGGTATCAGGGGATGAGGTGTTTGGGAGATGATTAGCTCATGAGGTGGAGCCTAATGAGTGGGACTGGTGCCCCTATAAAAGAGGACTTAAAGAGACTCCATGCCCCTTTTACTGAGGACACAGAAAAAAAGACAGTCATTAGTGAACCAGGAGACAGACTCTCATCAGGCACTAAGTGTGTTCCCTCCTTGAGTTTGGATATCCCAGCCTCCAGAACTGTGATAAATAAATTTCTGTTGCTTACAATCTACCCAGTCTAAGGTATTTTGTTATAGTGGCCCCAAAGATCTATGATATGCTGTCTCATTATTAGTCTAGGACCGAATTCTTAAGTACTCCTTCTCTCAGCTTCTGATTTAGAACGACTGGCTGGACAGAAGCCCCCCCTCCAAAAGTCAGGACCTCAACTCCACAGGTCTCTTTTCCACATTTCCCTGTCCTAAAAATCCCAAATTTCTCTCTTCACCACCTTAAAAATTGTAGTTGATTTCTTCCATTATTAGCTTTGTGAAATCTCAGATAGGGTTCTTCAGTATTTGTGTGGCCATTTACCTGTAATGAGTTTCCCTTGTTGAAATATTTGATATGGCTTCCATTTTTCTGACTGGGAATTGGCTGATAAAGGGAGATCAAGATCAGTCTTGTCAAGAAAAGGGAAGAAGTTACTCAAGGGCAAGATGAAGGTTATGAAAAAGGACAACAATGAAAATATTTACACATACACATGCACGTACACACACACATACTCAAAGGGATCTTCAAAAAATTCATGTAAATGCATATTATGGAAAAACCTGCAAAAAATCACACAGGCATTTAAAATTTTTGCACCAAAATAAACTATCTATTTTGAAACATTAAAAGTCCCCACAAGAGCAACATGACTTTTGCTAAAACTGAAGCAGGAACAAACATCAAATTTATTTCATATAAATTTGGGTAGGTGGAAGAATTGTGAAATTATTGCTGTTATCCCTATAACCTTTTTGTTATCAGTGTTTGAAAGACTGTTAGATCATGAGGGTTTGGGATGGAGCCTAATGAATGGGACAGGTGGCCACACCAAAGAGGACCAAAAGATACTCCAGGTCTCTTTTACCATGTGAGGACACAGACAGGAGACAGTCATCAGTGGACCAGAAGGCAGACCTTCATCTGACACTAAGTACATTGACTCATTGATTTTGGATTTTCCAGCCTCCAAACTGTGAGAAATAAATTTCTGTCACCCCAAAGAAATCAACAGTTTACAAATGGACAACTTATTTTAAGAGGGGGTGGCACAATATTGAAGATGAAGCCTACAGATCATCCAAGTCAATTTGTTAGAAAAAAAAAATCAATCCTCATGCCCTAATTTTCAAAGAGCTATGATTAATGGCAGAAACTACAGCGAACACCACAGACATCCCAATTGGTTCAGTTTATACACTTTTGACTAAGAAAATAAATTTGAGAAAACTTGACACTTGATGGGCTTCAAAACAATTGTATACAGAAAAGCTACAAACACAAATGGAGTTTTCAATGCAATTTTAAACAAGTGGAATGGAGGTCCTGAAACATTTCTTTGAAAACTTACAGCAGGAAACAAAACATGGCTTTACCGGTATGGTCCTGAAGACAAAGTACAACCCAAGCAATGGATACTAAGAGGTGGAAGTGGTCTAGTCAAAGAAAAAGTAGACAGAGCCTATGGCTCACTGAGTAGGGCACCAGCCCCATATACTGAGGGTGGCAGGTTTAAACCCAGTCTTGGCCAAACTGCAACAAAACATAGCCAGGCGTTGTGGCAGGTGACTGTAGTCCCAGCTATTTGGGAGGCTGAGGCAGGAGAATCGCCTAAGCCCAGGAATTTGAGGTTGCTGTGAGTTATAATGCCACAGCACTCTACCAAGAGAAATAAAGTGAGACTCTGTCTCTAAAAAACAAACAAACAAACAAACAAAAAAAAAAAAACAAAGCAAAAGTGTATTGTCAAGAGCAAAGCATGGCAACAGCTTTTGTGGGATGCTCAAGGCATTTTGCTTGTTGACTTTCTGGAGGACCAAAGGTTAATGACACCTGCTTGTTATGGGAGTCTTTTGAGGAAGTTAGCCAAAGCTTTAGCAGAAACACACCAGAGAAACCTTCACCAGAGAGTCCTTCTCTACCACAGCAATGTTCTTGCTATTCTTCTCATCAAACAAGGGCAAGTTTGCAAGAGTTTCAATGGGAAATCGTTGAACATACACCTTATAGTCCGGATTTGCCTCCTCTGAGTTTTGGTGTTGCTGTTGCTGTTTCCTAATCTTAGAAACACTGTACAAGGCACCCATTTTTCTTCAGCTAATGATATAAGAGCCTGCATTGACATGGTTGAATCCTATAGACTCTCAATTCTTAGGAATGCACTAAGTAGCTAGTATCATCTCTTATAAAAGTGGCTTGACCTTGATGAAGTTTTATGTTGAAAAATGAAGTTTATAGTTTTTAATTTCATTTTTTCTACAAACTTTTAAAAGTCCCTTTCTGTGTGTACATATCTGTGAATGTATATACCTATATTTATATGGTATTTTATATATTATATATGTATTTAAATACTGTTAGCATTTGCTTCTCAGATAATAGATAAACCACCAAAAAAATAGCTCTATCGATAATACTTCATCTAACAACCTTTAGTATATGTATATCTAGACATTGAGAAGCTTATTTTCTGTTTATCTTCCAATAGCCAATTTACTAAATGTTCTCTAGATACCGATTTATGGACTCATCTCTTAATAGCCTACCACTGCTGACATCCAATGTCAGTACCTGAGCCAGGTGGATTATTTGGGCATATTCACAGGGTATAAAATCTCCATTTGCAGTTCTTATAAAGGAGCATTCCCCATCTTAGTTAACAAATTGTTGTATGCCCAAATTCATTATTTTGTCGCAGCTTAAGCTTTCAGAGGAATGAGTTTTTCATGGGTGACACTACTTAAAATGATGAGAGGTTACATTTTCTAAAATGCTTTCAAATGGTTTCCCCCAGCTAGAGGAATATTTACAGATTTCTCCATTTGTTCCCTTATAGTATAAAAGAAAACTTTAATCAACTGGGACAGTAGGTAAGGTGAGTTGAATAAAGATAAATTCTTAAAGGCACTCTTGTGGTGGCTCACACATGTAATCCTAGCACTCCAGGAGACCAAGTTGGGCAGATTGCTTGAGCTGAGATATTGAAGACCAGCCTGAGCAAGAGCAAGACCTCATCTCTACTAAAAAAATAAAATAAAATAAAATAGAAATTATGAGCTGTGAGCTATGCTGATGCCATGGCACTCTATCCAGGGCAACAGAGTAAGACTCTGACTCAAAAAGTAAATAAGTAAGTAAATAAATAAATAAATAAATCACTCTTTAAGGAGTTCTGAATTAGTGGACCTCAAAGCAAAATGACAGCTTAGTACTTGTGCTAATACCAGCATTACACAGGTTCAGGTGACATGACTAGGAATGGGGGCACCTTTTTTTTTTTTTTTTGCAGTTTTTGGCTGGGGCTAGGTTTGAACCCACCACCTCTGGTGTATGGGGCCAGCTCCCTACTCCTTTGAGCCACAGGTGCTGCCCTGAATGGGGGCATCTTTTAAACAATAAAATTTTATAACAAGACATATGTCTGTGTAATAATCCATATGTATAATAGCCTATAGAGTTTTTTACACATATATTTTTAAGTATTTCTATAATCCCTAGAAAATAAAACTAAAATGTTTAAAATGCATTATTTACATGTGCCTCCCCCAAACTACCTGGTTACCATTAAATTAGAGATACAAGTTTTTAAAAGACATCCACAATTTCATAAAAGCCATAATAGAATAATTTTCCACATAAACCAAAACATTTCATTACAAAACAAACTCTCTCCAGTGACTACCCGTGATTTTAGAAGTAAAGGCCCCAAGGGAAGGCTTTTCTTTCCATGGACCAAACCCTGCCCCATTCTGTCACTAAACCTAGTATCATTTTCTAAAACACTTGTTATCTTTTGCCTCACTATTGTGAAAAATGGCGGCCAAATGACCTCAATAAACGTATATTCAACCAGAATGTGACTATCAGAGCCAGATTTCCCCAAATCCGTGTTTGCCATGTCATTCCTTTTGAGACCTCCAACATTGTCCCATTAGTTATCTTCACAGATTTAGGCATTATGTGCTTAGCAGTTAGGACTAGATTTCCTGATCCTTCTGGTAGAAACTTCCATACGAGACATTAGTGCCTTCTTTATTTGTACTTTTTTCTTCCTACTATAGAAAATGACATATCTTCTTCCACCCACAGGCATCAGACTCATATTTGCTTCTTTCTTTCCTCATGCTATTTCCCTTTCCAAACTTTTCTCTCCTTAACACCCAGCTCATTAGTTCTACTCTTGGATGAAGCTTAGTTAAAAAATCTGCACTCCCTATATGCTAGGCTCCACTAAGAGCTTTGGACATATTAACTACTTAAGTTCTCCCCAAAGCCTTATAAGAAAGATAATATTATTATTCACATTTTATAGATAAGGAAACTGAAGCAGAAGCAGTTGAGTAAATTGCCCAAGATCATACTGCAGAGAGAGTCAGCATTTTAATCCAGGCAATCTGACTCTAGAATTTGGTTCTTATCAGCTATTTTTTTCTAACAAGTTTGGTTTTTTGTCTTATTCCTGTTTACTTTCATCTGCCACTGCCCTAAGTTCTTGCCGTATATTTTCACTCAGTGGGATGCCACGCTAACAATAATACAGTACTCCACAGCAAAGGCCTCCTCTGATTTCCTACTGCCCATTAATGCCTCTCTCATTACCCCTAATCCAGGAAACAGTCTGCCCTCCCCATGCACTCAACATCTCGGAAGGTCTCACCCCAGAGCAGTTGCACAGAAGTCAACCTTCAAAATGCAGTGTCACCATCATCGTATTAGCCAGGGTTTATCAAGCACTTACAATAGGTCAGTCACTGTACCAATTCTCAGATAACTGATGTCATTCCGTCTTAACATCTCTAGGTGATTTGCCCCTTCATAATACCTCCATTTTACTGCTGAGTTACAGGCCTAGAGTCAAGTGACCCACTCATAGGAACAGTGGAGCTAGGACTGACCCTGGGAGCTTCACGTCCTTGCTCAGATGCTACTCTTTGCTGTCACTGTGCTGTGCATTCCTATCTGGAGTTTATCTGTATGTTTCAAGTTCATCCCTTATAAACAAATGCTTCCCACTGGTCTACTGTGTACTACAAACTATTTCCAGGCCTAGTTTCCTGGAGAGCAGGAACTGTCCACTATTTCCCCTAGTACCAGTGTGCCTACCTTAGTGTCCACTAGACCCTAAGCTCTGGAGAACATGGGTTCATGTATGTATTGCTCACAACCTGCATCCCTGGCTTGGCATCTGAGCACATTAGAGAGGTCAACAAATGTTTGTTGAATGAAAATAGCTTATTTCCAAAAGTATACAGTTATTTCTCCCTGTCAAGTTATAGTTTTAGTAGCTGTGCCCTAATTCAGAGCCACATTCAAATGCATTCAATGCTGCCACTGAGTGCGCTGGTAACACTACACAATTTAATATTATGATATAAACAAATGATTTGGAAGGAAACCCGATTTTAATTTATTATGTAATACAGCTTTTACTTAGTCTTATATTAAAAAAGGAATATATTAAAAGTCGAATTAGTTGCTCCTAGAAGTTTCTAGAAAATAGTCTGTGCATATTAACCTTATCTTATCCCTTAAAATCAGAGGGCATTTTCAATACTAAATGTTGAATGTTGCATAATTCCTATATTTTGGTTGCATATATGTGTGCTTCTGCTGTTGTAGTTACTATTATTCAATGATTAAGAAAATCAAAGTAGTTTGGTTAGTTGATCACTGATAACCCAACCTTAATGGGTTGGGTTCGTTTAATAGTCCTTGCCAGGGGATTTTTAACATTTCATAAAAGTGTTTTAAATTGGAAAATTATCACTGAGGATAAAATTACACAATATGTCACTTTGTCAGAATAAATAATTTCTGATGTGATAGCTCTTATTAAAGAAAAGAGCTGCTGAATAAGTAACATGTTAATTAGATATGCAAAAATAATATTTTAGGTTAAGAATGAACATGTCAATTCAGTTCTAACAAATGCATTCAACTGGTATCCTTTACTCAGGGCAGAGGATAAATGTATATCAGCCTGTACAAAGTTTCTGATAGCAGAAATGGCAAAGGGATGTTAATCTTTCCTAAATTTTTATTTTTTGAGGTTTAACAACTGTTTTCCCTGAATACTGGACATTGGGGGTGGGAGGAACTAAAAGGCATAAATATGCTAGATTCTTAATAGAATCCTTTTGGTATCATGAATTCACTAAATCTGCTTTCTAAGGATATGTAATTAAATTCTAGAATTAAATATCTGAAAATCAATCCTTCTGGAACTTAACTGGCATGGATTTATCTTGAAAGCAAATATTTTTGGTCTTCAGTGAGTAGAATCATCTCAGCAAAATAGGCAAAACTTTCCTAATGAAATGCCATAATTGCTGAAGAATCTCTCAGGTAATTTGCCAGTGGAAATGAACCATCTCGTCTAGTATGCAAGAAATGAAATATGTCCTATGCTGCACAGGATTTGTGTAACAAATGGGAGGGTCAAGTTGGGCTGTTGAATCTCTGAGGAATAAATATTCTTCTTTCTTTGTGGAGATGCGAAGAAATGAAATAACCATAGACTTTGATTTTTATGCAAAAATATCCATTGCAGTTTTCATTACAATACAAAAAACTTGGAACAGACAAAATTTTTACCATTCATAGAATAGTGACATAAATTACATTATATCTGCACACTGGAATAATATGATGCTATTAATGATATTTCAAAGAACACTTCATGAAGGAAATTTTTGAATAGAAAAGAACTACTAATAATTCTTTATTCATTTGCTATATTTTATATTTTCAAAATTTTAAACAAGTTGGATTTCCTAAAATTTTACTAAATTTTCTGATCCTCAGGAGAAGGAAAGTTAATTTTCAATAGATGGAATCACATATTCAGGAGTGTATCAGATATAATTGTTTTTCTTCATAAAGAAAATTTCTTGAAATATCATAATACTTCTCTAATAGAAATAAGATATAAGAAAAAGGGCAAACTGCTGAAGTATAAGCTGGCCAAGGCACCATAGGCACTTGATAAATACTTTAATGTTAATTATGGGTCTGGTTTGATGCTTGTTTTATATTAGGATTCTACTCTACTTTCAAACCCTATTGGTGTTATTATACCACAATTTATTTATTTATTAAAAATAAATAAAAATTTAATTTTTTAATAAAAAGAATAAATATTTTTAATAAAATATTAAGTTTATGTTTTTATTATGTATTTATTTATTTTTAAAAATATTCTTATTTTTATGTGATACATGCTAAAATATTAGGAGCAAAGTCTCCTAA
>CAUYQV010188232.1:0-16466 GCA_963574575.1 Galagoides demidoff
CCATGGCATCACATCTCACAGCAACCTCCAACTCCTGGGCTCAAGCGAGTCTCCTGCCTCTGCCTCCCAAGTAGCTGGGACCACAGGCGCCCACCACAACGCCCGGCTATTTTTTGGTTGCAGCCATCATTGTTGTTTGGCGGGCCCAGGCTGGGGATTCGAACCCACCACCTTGGGTGCACGTGGCTGGCGCCTTAGCCAATTGAGCCACAGGCGCCGAGCCAATTCTTTTGGATTTTTTAAGACTTGTTTTGAGGCCTACCGTATGTTCTATCCTTGAGAAGGATCCATGAGCAATAAAAAGACTGTGTATTCTGCAGCTGTTGGATGAAATGTTCTGTAAAATATGTTAGGTCCATTTGGTCCATACAGCAGGTGCAGTCCAATGTTTCCTTGTGGATTTTCTGTCTGGATGATCTATCCAGTGCTGAAACGGGAGTGGTGAGGTCTCCAGGGACTGTCGTATTGGGGTCTATCTCTCTCTTTAGCTCTGATAGTATTTGCTTTATATACAAGATCAAACAATTATGTTCACAAATTAATCCAAGGAAAACTGCTACATTCCTCATTGCTGGAAATCACTATGGTCACTTTTGAAGTACTCATTCCCCTTGGCCATCTAGTGACTGTAGTGATGTCCAGCAATGAGATATGAACCACTTTTTCTAGGATAAGTTCATGAACTTAATTGTTCGCCATCCTATGTCGATGCTCTGCTGTTGGGTGCAAATATAGTTAGAATTGTTATATGCTCTTGCTGAATTGGCCTCCTTATCATTATAATGACCTTCTTTGAGCCTTTTTATAGTTTTTATCTTGAAACCTATTTTGTCTGATAGAAGTAAAGCTACTGCTGCTCTTTTCCTGTTTTCCTTTTCCATGGAATCTCTTTTTCCATCCCTTTATTTTCAGTCTGTGTGTGTTTTTAAAGGCAAAGTGTGTTTCTTGCAGACAATGTGTAGTTGGTTCTTGTTTTGTTATCTATTCATCCACTGCATGTCTTTTGATTGGAAAGTTTAGGTCATTCACATTCAGTATCATTATTGTTGATGAGTAAGGACTTACTGCTGTCATGTTAGTATTTGGTTTCTGGTAGTTTTGTGGTCCTCTCTTTCATTCTTCCTTCCTGTCTTCATTTGTTAAAAGTGGTTTTCTTTGGTAGTATGTTTTAATTTCTTGCTCTTTGTTTTTTGTACATCTGTTGTAAGTTTTTTGATTTGAAGTTTGGAGGCTTGCAAAAACACTTTATAACCAATTATTTTAAACATATCACACTCTGCTGACAAACAGACAAATAAATAAGCCAAGAGAAACGTAATAGAAATTCTACCCTTTAACTCCAGGCCCCCCCTTTTAACTTTTTGTTGTATCTATTTGTATCTATTTATACTACCTATCTTTCAAAACTGTCTGGCCATTTTAATGTAATTGAGCATGAACTTTGACCTTATTGGAGAATGGAAGGATAAAGAAGCTCGAAGCTAGAACGCAAAGGTTCCAATCACATGTTTGTGGTCTAACTGGTCTGAGAGATTGGGTCACGGGAGAGGCATTACCATGCACCACAGACACAAGGACCACAGGAAACACAGGGCTGCTGGGAGGATAAGCAGAGAAGCTGAGGCCGAGGGAGACAGAGGGACAACTGCAGTGTCTTTGTGGACAGTGGGGAGTATGACCAGCTGAGGGCAAGGCTGGCCCCTTGACTGGATGCAAAGCCTGGCATGACTCCCTGAGGTGCACCTAGAGAAGGAGGCTGCAGAATGTTTTGTCCCATCTCTAGACTCAGGCTCTTTTTTCAGTGCCACTTTGTCCAGAGGCCATGGCCTTCAGATTGCACCACTGATTTTTACTGTTTTTGAGATAGAGTCTCACTATGGTTCCCTTGGTAGAGTGCTGCGGTGTCACAGCTCACAGCAACCTCAAACTCTCAGGCTTAAGTGATTCTTTTTGCCTCAGCCTCCCAAGTAGCTAGGGCTACAGGTGTCCGCCACAACACCTGGCTACATATTTTTTGTTGTTGCAGTTGTCATTGTTGTTTTAGCTAGCCCAGGCCGGGTTCGAATCCGTCAGCCTTGGTGTATGTGGCCAGTGCCCTACCCACTGAGCCACGGGCACTGCCTGCACCACTAATTTTGAATCAAGACCCCATGGAAACTACCTGGCTCCTGCCTCTGGTGCCAGCTGAGCCTTTACACTGACCCTTAGGAAAAATTCAATCTGATGGTCTTCTTCCTCCAACACAGACTAATGTCAGAGAGCATGAACATGGCATCAAAAATGTTTAGGCTAGAAAACAACTCTTCCACTGGGGACTGTGCAGCCGTAGGAAAGCATCTTGGCCTCTCTGAGCTCCAATTTCCTCATCTGAAATATGGGAATAATATGGGGGATAATATGGTTGTCATGAGGATGAAAGGAATTTTCTAAAGTGCTTTGCATGTTGCAAGTGCTCAGTAGTAAGTAGTAGCTGTTGAAATACATATATTTGCAAAATCCCTAGGAAAACCCACTAGATTTGTATTTATTTTCCCTTCCTGTTGAAAAGTTTTGTAAATTTGGCTACATCATCATCAGCCTCTGTGGGAGGAGGGTGGTTGCTCTGTTGAGCAGGAGAGATTATAGAGGAAAGATAGAGCCTGAATTTTGCAAGGTGTACACCTTACTCAGAGTAGGTGCTTACTAAATGTTTGATAAAATAATATGTCAGTTGGAATGAGGGCTTAATGAGAGTTATTAGTGAAAAACTCAAATTCTGTGAAATAATTTAAAGAAGTTTATTATGAGTTGAATATGAGTGACTGCAGTCTGGGAAACATATTTCAGGAGGTCCTGAGAAAATGCTCCTGAGGTGGCTGGGTTATAGTTTAGTTTAATACACTATAGGAAGGTAGGAATTATAGGTAAAATCATAAATCAATCTATGGAAGGTATACATTGGTTTGTCCCAAAAGGTGGTAATATCTCAAACTGGGGGCTTATAGGTGGGTTTAGAGATTCTTTGATTTGTAATTGGCTAAGGAAATAAAATTTTGCTTAAAGACTTTGAATCAATAGAAAGGAGTGCTTGAGTTAAAATAAAAGAGTAGGAGAGCTTTTGAGACTGGAGGACCAGGTGTCTGGAGGTGCTATGGACAGAGGCCCAGGGAAAGGCAAGAGGTGAGACTCGGGATGGTGAAGAGATTGTGTGCACTCTGTATATATGCCAGATAAAGCAAAAGAGGGCTATATAAAAGAAGAATAAGACCGTAGAATGGGTACGCAGAAGGCATTAGTTTGAGAATCACCAAAACACCAGTTGTTACTAAGGCTGTGACAGTAAATAAACCCCTAGAGGAAGGGATTGGATGTCAGGGAGATGAACAGAAGGCCAGGAGCTAGTGATGCTCCAGAGACTGGAGAAAGAGAGGGAGGAAGTCAGAAGAGGAATCGAGTTGTTAGGGAGTGTAGTAGGCTCAAGAATGCCCCTGGCATTGTCCTAATTCCTGAAATGTCCTAATGTCCTAATTCCTGAAATCTGTGAATATTGCTGCCTTATACGGCAAAAGAGATTTTTACACATGTGATTAAGAATCCTGCTGTGAGGGGATTATCCTGGATTATGTTGGTAGGCTAGTGTTAATCACAGGGACCTTTTATGAGGGAGGCAGGAGTATCTGAGTCTGAGAGAGATTGGATGACACTCTCTATGTTCCTGCTTTGAAGAAGGAAGATGAGGCTGTAAGCCAAGGAGTGCAGGTGGCCTCTAGAGAAAAGATAAGAAAATAGACTTTCTCTTAGAACCTCCAGAAAGAATGTAGCCTTGCTAATACCTTGATTTTAGCTCATTCAGACTCATTTTGGACTTCTAACCTCCCTAACTGCAAGATAGTAAATATGTGTTGTTTTAAGTCACTAAGTTTGTGGTAATTTGTTACAACATCAATAGGGATGAAACTAACATACTAGACACTGATCAGGTACGGTGTGGGGGACCTTGCCAGGTTACTGAGATGTATTAGTACTGTTTGGGGTATGGATAGTGTATGAGTTGGGGTTCTTCAGAAGTGGAGACCTATGAGAGCTGATGGTGTAATCAGGTGAAGCCTAGCAAGTTTGAGAACCAGAAAGAGCCCAATATTTCATTCAGAATCTGAAAGCCAATGTCCCAGTCTTAAGGCCATTAAGTAGGAATGAGTCAACTCAGGGGCAGGTCAGTCATTTTGCTATACTCAGGTCTTCAACAGACTAGAGAGGTCCACCCATTTTAAGGAAGATAATCTATTTTACTTAGGCTACCAATTTTAATGTTAATCTCATCCAAATACCTTCACAGAAATACCCAAGACAATGTTATCTGGGCACCCCAGGGCCCAGGTAAGTTGACACATAAAATTAACCATCACATGCTTGAGGCTGTAATGCACAGGCCTTCACCTGCTGGAAACAGATGTAAGGCCAGGCCTCTCTCCCTCCTTTCCCACTGTACATCCAGGATCCCTTGGTGCTTGTGACCTTCCCATGATAAGGAGTCACGTTTGCTTTTTATGCCTCTCCATGGCTGACAGTGACCAATCTACCAGGGTGGCCAGTAGCAGTGTTGGTGAAGGGGGTAAGCTCTAGGTTCCCTCATGGGTCAAGTACCCTGGATAGTCCCTGGGAGATCAGGAAGGTCAGGTGCTGCTGGCCAGAGAATGCAGTGAGCTCTTGTGGGTAAGGCAGGTGGCTGTATCATTTTGGCTACCAGAGGGAGGGGACATTGTCAGCTGAGCTGGTGAAGGAATCTTCTAAGGTAGAAAGAAGGCAGAGCTTGGGCAGTGGCTGGATCTTCTAATCTTGTTCCTGCTGATTCAGGGACTGAAATGCCTCAGTAGAGGAGGCCTTCCTCCCCTTTCCTCACTGTACCCAGTCTAGGTGCCTGGGCCTTAGACCTGAGTCCCAGTACTCAGCTCTACAAGTTCTGGCTCCTTTACACCAGCTAGGAGGGCTGTAAGTCAGAAGCCCCAGGCTGCCACTGCCTAGACTCACAATCAAGGTCCTTTTTCTTCCCAGGGAGGAAGTTCTCCCAAAGGAGTCAGACAGTTTAGAAAAGCTTCTTATAATATAGAAAAGTCCTGTTATATCTTTTTCCCAGGACACTGATGCCTGCCTACTGACTCTTTATTTATATCACTAAAGAGGGTAACTCAAGTGATTGTTCCAAAACAAAAAAGACCTGCTTTGGGGTGATTTTTTAGCTCCTGCCTACACTCTCAGAGAGCTGGCAAATTATCTTGCTTAAGATTTAAAACACAATGAATGCTCTGACACAGCATTGTACTACAACCCATAATTTCATTCATTGCTATTACCAACTTTGGGAAGACTTTATTGTCCCCCTTCCCTAGAACTGTAAATTGCCATCAGAAGCAATTGGAAGTATTTCTGGACTGGAATACTTGGCATAGCTTCTCCCAACAGCTGATTCTGAGACAAGTGCATGAGGGAAGGGGGAGAGAGTCATTAATGTGGCTCACCCCTGAGGGGGACCCTCTGAGAGAGGGTGTGGAACACACCTCAGAACTGGCCTGTGGAGGGATGAAGGAGTTGGAGGATTTATCTGTTAATTCTGGTTCTCCATTGGTTGGGAGATGCTCCTGAGATTAGCACTTCTGGCCTGCCCTATGCACAGAGGATGCAGGGCACGTGGCCAGAGAAGGCTGTCAGGCAGAAGGAGGAAGGCATGTGAGATGAGGAAACTGTGAGGGAACTCTTGGGCTGAGGGGATATGAGTCATGAATAGTGTCTCTTAAAGGTCACGCCAGCGGTATTTCTCCCCAATACTTAGACTAATTGTGTTAATACCATTAGGATCCATTTGACTCAATTTTGTTTTGCTTTTTTTTTTTGAGACAGAGTCTCACTCTGTCACCCTGGGTACAGTACTGTGGGATTATAGCTCACAGCAACCGCAAACTCTTGGGCGTGAGCAATCCTCTTGCCTCAGCCTCCAGAGCAGCAGGGACTATAGGACTATAGGCATGTACCGCTATATCCAGACAGTTTTTCTATGTTTGAGTAGAGACAGAGTCTTGCTCTTGCTCAGGCTGGTCCCAAACTCCTGAGCTCAACCAATCCAGCCACTTTGGTCTCTTAGAGTAACAGGATTAAAGGTGTGAGCCTCCATACTGGGCTAGATGCAATTTTAGTTGATTTTTTAAGCAATTCTAACTTTTGTAAGGATTAATTTTTTTTTTTTTTGAGATTGATTCTCACTTTGTTGCCCTGGGAAGAGTGCTGTGGCATCATAGCTCACAGCAACGTCAAACTCTTGGGCTCAAGAGATCCTCTTGCCTCAGCCTCCTGAATAGCTGGGACTACAGGTGTTTGCCACAAAGCCTAGCTATTTTTTAGATATGAGGTCTCTTGCTCAGGCTGGTCTCAAACTTGTGAGCTCAGGCAATCTATCTGCCTTAGCCTCACAAAGTGCTAGGATTACAGGCATGAACCACTGTGCCCAGTTTAGGATTAATTTTTTTCTTTTTTAGACATTTCCCAAAATACAACTACAAAATTTACTTATTTTTAAAAGATAGAATATTAAAAGTCATTCTGTCTTGTAATTATGATATTGGACCCTTTTATAAATGTAAAATACAGTATGAGATCTTAGTGATCTTATTCCTGCCTGTGACTTGAAACATTTAGTTATTTTATCTTAGCTGTCCTTTCATCATTCATCAATTATTCCTAACTATCCTGAAAAAAAAACTAAATTAATAAAACTAAAGGATGACGGACTCACCTAGAAGGGTGTATTAGCATAATACATTGTCAGAATTTTATCATCTTCAGTTTTCTTACTGCATTGCCTAAAATACTACATTATCTTTAAGAACATACAAAATAGGACTGGGGATGTCATCTTTGTGGTATGCTCTTATGTTTTTTTTTTTTTTAAGTACAGCTGAGAAGTTTTTACTTTCTTCCTATGATGGCAAAGAGAAGAAAAGTGATAGAGGAAGAGGTTACATAATTATTAGAAAAATCAGAGGACGAATTCAAAGAAATAGCAAAGTCTAGAAAAGTGATGGTGAAATTGATTACACAAGGTATCCTAGCCTATGAGTCTTTGGATAATAATATCCTAGATGATTTTGTTCAAACTCAAGAATTAATGAATTAAGCATGTTTGTAAGGACAAAACGGAAATATGGTATTTTTTATCCAGTTAGTCACCTAACAAGGTGACCTTAATTACACAATATTTAGGACAAGAGCCTGGGTATTCCTGTTTTTCTGAAAAGATGTATGAAAATATTGTTTAGATATTTTTGTGCAAAACTTATGTAAATAGACAAATGCTGTATATATGTAAAGATGTATATATAAAGAGAAAATAGATGCAGTGGGAAAGAAATTATTAATGGAATGAAATATTTTAAACTGTGTTTATCAACCTAAAAGAGAAAAAATGAAAATGCTTTGCAATACGGGACAAAGATGAACATTCTCTCTTTAACCAAATTATGAATCATCAAAGCTTTCAAAAGTATTGTGTTTTGAGGATACAAGTACAAACAGAAGAACCACGAGGAATAATAGACTGGAACCAATCACAGATATGTTTGAAATTTGCAATCAGTATTTATAAGATAAATATGTTCCAGGTTCATGACATTGAATGAACGGATATTTTCAGCTCAGGTTTGTTTTCTATTTCAAGGCTCAGCGCCCGTAGTACAATGGTTACAGTGCCAGCCACATACACTGAGGGTGGCAGGTTTGAACCTGGCCTGGGCCTGATAAACAACAATGACAACTGCAACAAAAAATAGCTGGGCATTGTGGCGGGTGCCTGTAGTCCCAGCCACTAGGGAAGCTGAGGTAAGAGAATCACTTAAACCAAAGAGCACTCCACTGAGGGTGACATAGTGAGACTCTGTCTCAAAACAACAACAACAACAACAACAAAAACAATTAGGAAAGTCTAGAATACTTTTTTTTAGAAATAGGGTCTTACTGAGTTGCCTAGGCTGGAGTGTAGTGGCCTAATCATAGCTCACTGTAACCTCAAATTCTTAGACTCAAGCAATCCTCATGCCTCAACTTCCATTGTAGCTGGGATTATAGGCACATGCCACCATACCTAGCTATTTTTTTTCTATTTTTAGTAGAGATGAAGTCTTACTCTTGCTCTGACTGGTTTTGAATTCTTGGCCTCAGGTGATCCTCCTCTCTTGGCTTTCCAGAGTGGGAGGATTGTATGTGTAAGCCACAGTGCCTGGCCTCGCCTCCCACTGACTTTTCCTTCTCGTTGGAAGACAGAGGTGATGGCCAGGGCTAAGTAGCCATCTTGGACCACCCGATACAGCTGCTTATTATGACGGAAAAATAATAGAAGGGATTAGAGGGAGCTGTTGGAGACTTTGAATGGTGTTTATCTACCAAAGAGAAAAATAAGCTTCTAAATTGTTTGTCATTCTAATTATTTTTGTCATGTATATTTAGAGTTTAAAAAGTGAACTTAGTAAGGATAATGTCTGTGGGTTAACCTCATTTTCATAATGGGACTAATAATACCTCCTTTAGCCCAATGCTAAGGTTACAGCAAGTCAGCACTAAATCTAGTAACAGAACCCAAGATTCTTGCTGTCACAAGGTTCTGAGCTCTGTAGTGTATTTGACAAAAGTCTTGAACCTTTGACAGAGCTCACCTCACTCTGTTATTGTAACAGGTGAAGCAGATATAAGTAAGGATATACTTACATGAGCACTATGCTGCAGAATCCCATTCAGGACCTTCCTCCTTCATGAGATCTTCCTGCCCATTAGGTCTACCGTGGGTCCTCACTCTCTCGAGTTCCCAAAACACACTGCAGGCTGTACTCTTAGATATGGTTTCTAGCTATCAGGCTAGTCTGTGTCTTAAATTAGATTGGAACCTCTCAGAGTGCTAGCTGTGCATCCAAACAGCCCTCCTTATAATGAGTATTGTAGTGGGCACAGAAAGACATGCATCGAAGTTCTTGTAAAAATGAACAGAAAGGTGCTATTCTAAATACAAAACAGGGCAAGATTCCTCTGGATTATACAGAAACACAAAAATATATTTGAAATTGGCATTCTCAGCTAGTACTAAATATTTGAGGCCCTAAGACCTCAATATATATGATATAAAGTATCATTTTTCTTCTATTGAAATACCTCCTTGCAAACAGAAGTCCCACAAGGCAAGGAGTATGGCTGAAACTGGATAAACCAGATGCCAGCCTAGCTAGATTTATTTTTGGACTATAAGCCTGGCCTCCAGGGACAGAAGGAACTTGTCAATTTCACTTTTTTGCTTGGATCAGAATATTGAGCCTGGCAGAGAGATGCTGTTTGGGACTAGTAGTTCTCTGGAATTTCTAACCTTCTCAGCTTGGGAGGAGTTCGGAGAAGAAAATGCATTGCTTGAATGACGGCCATGGTTACAAGAGGCCTCACGTGCCAACCAGAGGGAAAGCAAATACTTACTGAGCAAAGTAACTGGAAAGCTGTTGCTCATATTTTAAACTAAACTACATGATTGAAATCCAGAATAATGTAGACTTTTGGACCAATGACCACTTGGAAATAAGCCTTCTGGCAGGAAAGCCGCATTTGGTGCTTGGGATGGAAAGGACTATTGCAATACTTTTTCCCTGTGTATTTTGTGCTGCCAGGTACTGGAGGGCCATTTCAAGCGTATTTACTTACTCCAACAAATTTCTCAATAATTTCAGCAACGGGAAGAAGTTGACCAGCTTGATGGGTGTATGTAGCCAGGTGGGAGAGTCAGAAAACAACCTGTTAGGCTGCTGAGCCTGACAGTAACGTTTCTATCTGGTTGAGCTCTTGGTACTTCCAAGGGCACGTGGAAATTGATGCACGAGGAACAACACTGGACAAGTATCACAAGTCCAGCTGGGCAAATTCTCAGTATGTCATATCATAAGGCTGTTTCCTGGCTGTTTATACTCTCTTCTCCTGAAGCTCAGCAGAGCTCACAAGTCTCAATTACCTTGTAGGCCACTGAAGAAATGCCCCATTAACACAGGGAACCTCGGAGATTGCAGTCATTACATAAGTGGAATTAGATGCTGAAAACCTTGCCTTGAATCTCAGCTCTGTCATTTACTAGCCAAATGAGGCCAGGCTAGTCACAATCTCATGGAGTGTCTGTTTACCTACCTGTAAAGTAGCAATGTCTGACCTATTTATTTCACAGGGTCACTCTGAGGATACAATGAGACGAGGCATTTGTCATACCCTTTTCAAATGCTAGCTTGTGATATTTGTAATAATCATTCTAAGGCTCAACACAATCCATTTTCTTTAACTTTGACAACAACTCATAGTGAATACCATTTTCATCCACATTTTACACAAAGAGGAACTGAGCTCCGGAGAAGTCAAATGACTTGTTCAAGGTTATGCCACTAGGTGGCAGACCCAGGATTTGAACCCCTGCTGTCTAGCTCCAGAGTCTGACCACAGCAGTAATTCCCAGTAGGAGAAAAGGTAGACAATTCTTTTAAGAGATCTTTTCCATTTTTGTTTGGAGAACCACAAGTACTTTGTTATTGTTCGAGCAGCCAGTCTGGGGTTTTTTTGTTTGAGGGCACTGGGCATAGGGGAAGTCTTTTAAGCAGGAAGTGGTGTATTTAGTTTTATTATTTAGAAGGATGACTTGCTGAGGGTAGGGGGCTGGAGGGGGTCATTATGGGGAGTAGACAAAACTGAATGCAGGAGTCAGGTGGGAAGCTTGTTCATATAATCCAGGGGAGAAGCCCCAGGAGACCTCTCTGTCCAGACAGAGAGGAAGAGTTAAGTGCTGGTATTTACAGTCTGGTTGGAGAAAAGAAGTCCTCCCCATGAAGTCAGTAGCTTATGCCAATGGGAGTGGGCACTAGGGTGGATGTGCTCCACATAAGAAGATAACCATGGCTTTCTTGGGTTGAACGCAGTGGAGCACTTTGCTGTGTCAGGAGCTGCTTGATGCAGCTGTGACCATTTCCAAGATGGCAGAACATCCTGGCCAGTGCCCTCCAGCATCTGACTGGACTCTTTGCTGAGCTGTCCTCTCGGAGAGATCTCTCTCTTTCTTGACTCCTACCTGGGATCTCGGCACTCACAGACTACCTTTTCCCCATTAATGCTTTTCCTCTTTCTCCCTGACCAAGGGATCAGGGTCCCTCTGACTGCTCCTCCCCAGACTGCTAGGTCAGAGAAGCTGTCCCTTGCCCTTCAGTTCAGGGTGGGGAGCCAGTATATCTGCTCCTTGTGCGCTCCAATCCCAGATCACCAGGACCACAGGGCCACGGGTGGGCATTCTCATACATACACGGGCCCTCCCCAGCGCGCGATGCCCGATTGCATGCTTCACCATGTCCCCTTGAGAATTTCCCGGGCAAGTGCTGTGGGACTCAAGGTGTCACCCTCGGGGAGCTTCTTTGGAAGAAGCGAATGCTCTTGTCCCCCACTCCCAATGCCAGCACAGCCCCATCCTGTGCGGGTCACCTGGCCACTTGCCAGCTGCTCTTGATGTTGAAGCAGTGGAGAGGGGGATTTCGCAGTGCCATACATAGCATTCCCATTTGAAAAATTCTGCCTGCCTAGTTTACAGGGCGGTTGGGGAAACTCCGTCCTTAAGCTAAGGACTGTGCATGCTTACGGCATTATTTGGCAGGTAGCATTCTGGTGGGTTTAAGGCTGCTGGAGCTTTCTTAGGCTGCCACGGACAGGAGGATCAAGAGAAAGTTACTGGTCTCCCCTGAAGACCCCTGCTCAGACCTCCTCCGTGGGGGACAGTGAGGGATTAACCACGAGCCGCCCCTCGTGCCCCTCTCCCATTGGCTTTCACCTGCAAGAGGGTCGGCTGCTACAGGCTTCTAGGGCCGTCAATCAGGCCGTCCGGGCTCCGCCCCGCCCCTCCTGGGGGTTTATAACGGGAATTCCCATGGCCCGGGCTCCGGCATCCAACCTGCTGCCGCCGCGGCCCTGCCGAGCGGAGAGAGCGCCGCGCGCAGAGCACACGCTCAAGCCCCAGCTCCCCTCCTCCGCGGTTCTTGACCGTGTCCTCGGACCGCAGTTTCCGCGAGACCCCGGCGCACGGCCCCTGAGCGAAGAAGAAAGGCAGGCAGGCAGGCGCAGTGTGCGCCCCGCGGAGCCGGCGACCCCTGCCCGCTGCCGGCTGCCTGGCCCGGCTGGCACTATGCTGCCCGCGCGCTGCGCCCGCCTGCTCACGCCTCACTTGCTGCTGGTGTTGGTGCAGCTGTTCCCGGCTCGCGGCCACCGCACCACCGGCCCCAGGGTAAGTGCGCCCCCAACTGCGCGCCCACCTGCGGAGGGAGAGTAGGTGGCTTTGCCCTCATCCCCGGGGGCAGGAGCAGGGGGAAGGGAAGTGTCAGACCTTGTCCTCTGCCTACTACTACCCGGTCGCCTGAGGGCTTCTAAGCGAAGTTGCTGAAGTAATTGTTTCTCCCTATGGCGCCATCCCTTTTTTCACAGCACCCCCCCCCTCCCCGAACTGTCACTGGTGGGTTTTCTTTCCCACTCTCTTCTCCCAGGGCGTTTTGCTCTGAGACCCTCCGAGGTGCCTCCTGCGTCTCAGAGAATCTCGCTGTCCGCCGGAGTAGGGCTTCCCTGTGGTCAAACACTGCGCCCGCTCCGGCGCGCTGGCGTTCTTGGCAGGCGTGGGGGTGGGGGGCGCAGCTCGGCTTAGAGAGTTTTAGGTTACCCGCGAGCCTCACAAGGTCCTTGTGTTGTTGTTTCTAAAAGGCGATCCCTGCTCGTAAACCCACAGCAGATAATTTTAATGCCCCCTCGTGTCGGTCAGGGCCTGGAGGAGGGGCAAGGGTAGGGGGGGCGGTGGTGAGGTGGTGGGGAAGAGCTGAACAGTGTTCAGGGGTCTCTTCCCCTGGGATCGATGCCGGGAGGTTGAATTACTTGTTGAACCTTGGTCCGATTGGAGTTTCTGAACGACATGAAAAGTGCCAATTCTGTACACAGGACAGGCTGTCCAGGGCATTGTAAAATCTCCTGGAACCGACAGCATTGTGTTCATTTGTGGTCTAAATTATTGCGTCCCCATCCCAAAAAATCCGATAAGTATTTCACTGACTTAAAAAAAGTTAAACTATTAAACCTCCTAGTTGTTCGTTTGACCAAACTTAAGGCCAAGCATCTGTTATGTCAGGGTGGTTGCCTTTCAGGGTAGCTCTTTGCCTCAACTGGCAGCCTCAGAGACCATGTGAATTAAGCTAGGAACTCTGAAAACCACGCTGGCTCCTCCATCAACTTGTGCCTCCTTTCCAGGATGTCCTTCAGCCCAGCCCTGTTACCACCTGTTCAGATCACAGGTTCTTTATTCATCACTTTTGCTATAGGAGAATCATCTTTATAGTTGCCCTGTATGGAGGAAAAGCTTTCTGATGCTTGGGGAGCCCTAACGACTGCCCAGATGCTGGGCTGATTACATCCCAGCCCTGCTATCACTGTGAGATCAGATTTGCAGCCACTTAGGAAAGAAAAGTGTTTGTCCCCGTGTTGGGCTGGCCCTTGCTTTTATGACCAGATGTGCAACAGCAGCAGTTAAAGTGTGGCAGATTAGATCCAGGGCGTGTCATAAATCTTCGACAGCAGGCATTCCCAAAGCTGGGGCACGTAAGGGCTCCGGGAGTGACTTTTATGGATGCAGATGAGGATGGCTTTTAAATGAAGCTGCTTGGTTTGATATTAGGACTCAGAGCTCTTAAACTCTGAGGTCAGGCGAGCCATGCGTTCCCTCCAATAATTAGGAACAGTCAAGACAGAGATGCAGACCAGAGCACCCCGGCTGAAATCTGGATGCCCGCCCACATGAGGGTCGAAAGGAGAGAGGCCCCGAGACAAATGGTGGGGGGCTCGTTTGCTGCTGGGCATGTCTAGTGTCTCAAGCCATATGGCCTTCCTTCCCTGCCTCCTGAGACCAGAGGAAGCAACTTTTGGGGGAAGCTAGGGACCTCAGGGGAAAACGGGGGACTTTGGTTAGGTTCCCTCTAGCTTCTCTAGTTTGTTAGTTTGATATTAATAATAATTGAAGTGATGGATCATAAACCCAAACTGTAAATAGGCTCTGTGTATTCCATTTGCTTTGATTGTTCTCTCCCCACCTCTTTCTCTCTCTCTCTCTTATTTTCTCAAACACACACACACACACACACACGTGCTTAGCAAGTACCGAGGGGAAGCTGCTGTTGTGTGCATGTGATTACCTGGTTGAATTTATATGCAGCAGTAGGAGCTACCACTTATAAACATTTGGGCCGGGCTCATTACAAAATCTCTTGTTTGAACAAGAGCAGGAAGGTGGGTCTTTTAAATGTCCCCATCCTGCAGTTGAGGAAGTGAGACTCTGTGAGGTGGAAGGACTTGCTTGAATCACTCTGGTGCATATGCATCTCAGAGAACCAAATCCCAGGTTATATGTAGGTTATGTGCTTTCCTCATAACCACACCCTGCAGGGACTGTTCATCCAATGAGAGATGCCATCCCTATTAAAGGAAGAGAGGGCTAGGTGAGAAAATAGAGGGCCCAGATGCATCAGGTGAGTCTGTAGAGAGTGTTCTTAATATGTTTTGGTGTCTGTATTGCTAAAGGATGATGTTTAAATTTCAGCATATCCCCAAAGACTCCAGCTCTTGTTGACAGGTTCTTGGTGGCCCAAAAGAGTGCCTCTGGTTGAGTGTGGCAGCATCACAGGAGGAGCAAAAACATCTGGCTTGTTGCAGTATTCCCTTTGGGCACTCCTCGGTCTCTTCTGTTAATCTTTTGAGTGACAGAGGCTTAAGGATTGGCATCTTTTCCAGCTGGCTTTCTAGGAAACCAAAAGCACGCCCTTTTGGTTTAACTTTATCTGGCTCACTAATTGAGCTTCTCTGAGGTCTAGACCCCAGTTCTTGCCCCTTTATTTGCTTCCTGCCTTCCTTCATAAAATTTCCTGACATTTGTTTGACTCTGAAAACCAGCAGCTATCAAGTATCAGATTGGAGGCTATTATATAGGAAGCACCTGATTTTGGGGTCGCTCAGCTCTGAGCAGCTACTTGTCTACCTGGGACGCTGGTCAGGACTCTTTTAATTACTGTGGGGGCAGCCATTTCTTTAATCCTGCACAATTTACTGAAAATGTTACAGGGGAAGATGGGATGGGGGAGGGGCTCTTCTAGGCTGATGTCAACTGCTTGTCTTTGTTTAATCTCTGTCTACTTTGGAGACAGGGAGCTGTACTAATTTACATTTTCACCAATAGTATGTAAGGGTTCCCTTTTCTCCACATCCTTGCCAGCACTTGTTATTTTTTGGTCTTTTTGATAGTAGCCATTCAGCTGCAGTTAGACGATCTCTCTCTCTCTTTTTTTGAGACGGAGTCTTACTCTTTGCCCTCGGTACAGTACTGTGGCATCATAGCTCACAGCAACCTCAAACTCTTGGCCTCAAGCAATTCTCTGTCCTCAGCCTCCCAAGTAGTTAGGACTACAGGTACCTGCCATAATGCTGGGCTATTTTTAGAGGTGGGGTTTCCCTCTTGCTCAGGCTGGTCTCGAACTTGTGAGCTCAGGCAATCCACCCACCTCAGCCTTCCAGAGTGCTAGGATTACAGTTATGAGCCACTGTGCCTAACCTCATAGGTGATATATCTCATGGTAGTTTTGATTTGTATTTCCCTGATGACTAGGGATGTTGAGCATGTTTTTATATACCCATTTGCCATTTCTATATCATCTTTTGAGAGATGCCTATTCCGGTCTTTTGTCCATTTTTTCATAGGGCTTTTTTTTTGTTGTTGTTATTGAGTTGAGTTCTCTATTTTTTTTTTTGATATTAACCCCTTATCAGATGTATAGTTTGTGAATATGTTCTTTTACTCTGTAGGTAGTCTATTCACTCTGTTGATTGTTTCTTCTGCTGTGCAGAAGCTCTTTAGTTTGATGTAATTCTATTTGTCTACTTTTGCTTTTGTTAGCTGTAGTTTTGAGGTCTTACCCAAAAAACTTTGTCTAGACCAATGTCATGGAACTTATCCTCTATGTTTTCTTCTAATAGTTTCATAGTTTTTTTTTCTTTTTAGATATTCTAAACTTTATTTTTAAAAATTGCCTTCACTATAAATTTAAAATAAGTCTAGGGAAACTTCTTTTTCCCCTACCTAAAGATTTTACAAACATGTACAGCAGAACAAACTCATTTTAAAAAGAACACTGTTTAAAAAGATAGTATCGGCTCGGCGCTGTGGCTCAGTCGGCTAAGGCGCCAGCCACGTACACCTAAGTTGGTGGGTTCGAATCCCCAGCCCTGGCCCGCCAAACAACAATGATGGCTGCAACCTAAAAATGGCTGGGCGTTGTGGCGGGCGCCTGTGGTCCCAGCTACTTGGGAGGCGGAGGCAGGAGACTCGCTTGAGCCCAGGAGTTGGAGGTTGCTATGAGCTGTGATGCCATGGC
>CAUYQV010188233.1:0-10231 GCA_963574575.1 Galagoides demidoff
TGGCGGGCGCCTGTGGTCCCAGCTACTTGGGAGGTGGAGGCAGGAGACTCACTTGAGCCCAGGAGTTGGAGGTTGCTGTGAGCTGTGATGCCATGGCACTCTACCCAGGGGGATAGCTTGAGGCTCCGTCTCAAAAAAAAAAAGGAAATAATACCACCGTGGGTGTAGACATCAATGTTTTTGTTGAGATCCCATATGCTAAATGTTTCCAAGGAACTCTCTTTGTTGGCTTGCATTTCTAATGTCATCTTATTCCAGAAAGGGATTTGCTTTCAAGTACCACACCCAGGAAAGACTTTAATTCAGGGGCTGAATTTGTTGCCTGCATTTTAATCTGAACTCCAGATATTGTGGCTTGAAAAGGACATTTTTTTTGTTTGTATGTTTGTTTGTTTTGGGGGGGGGGAGACTTCAGATAAATTGGTCAAAAACATGTTGAAGGGCTATTAACTTGATCCCAGTTGCTCCAAAATTGACAACCCAGTGACTCTGAGTATTTGCTTGTGTCATTTGCTCGATGTGATTGTTACACCGTCTAAAAGTGCAGTACACCAGTTGTTGACTTTCTGATGCTGGGCGCTAAGGAGCAGACAGTGAGGGTGTTTTTACTCTAAAGGATGGGTCATTCTCCTTCAGAGGAAGTATTTCTGTTGACTCAGGAGCAAGAGAAAAAACTGTCTGTTAGTGGTGGGCATATATATCACAAGCTCTACAAATATGTCTTGTCTTCATTTTGAGGATGGTATGTGCGTGGCAGTGTGGCATTCTTACAGCATGCTTGTGAGTACATGAGAGCCAACCCTCATAGGTCAGCTCCTGCTTCATCCTTGCAAGTTTTCTGGTTTCCTGGTTTTATTATGCCGGGTCTCGTCATACTCTACTATCTGGTTCCTCCGTATTTTTCATCTGATAAGCAAAATGTATGTGTGAAAAACCCTTCTTGTTCAAATGATGGATTTAATATGTTTTCATCTCAATTAAGAAACTATCTGGAGACCTTTCCCAGTGACTCAATAATGAGCTGGTTAGAAAGTTGTACTAATCTTTGGGGAAAGTGAAGAACAAATCATATTACTAATATCTCAGTAGAATTCGATACCAGTGCCTTTAAAAAAATAATGAAATGCAAAATAAGGAGGTGGACTAGTATGGCATTATAGGCAGTACTTATAGAGTATATGTTAATTTCATTCATTTTTTGTTCATTTAGAAAGAATTTTTGTTTACTCCAGTTTTCTTTTAGAAGGTGATAAGGATTTACTATATAGAAAAAATAGAGTATCTGTTCTTACATCTATATCTTTCTAAATTGTAATCTAAAGTGTTTCTACTTTAGAAGAAGGGAGTTTAGGCTTGGTGCCCATAGCTCAGTGGTTAGGGCACTGGCCACATACACCAGGGCTAGCGGGTTCAAATTTAGCCTGGAGCTGTTAAACAATAATGACAACAACAACAAAATAGTGTGCGCTGTGGCAGCGCCTGTTGTCCTAGCTACTTGGGAGACTGAGGCAAGAGAATTACTTTAGCCCAAGAGTTTGAGGTTGCTGTGAGCTGTGACACCATGGCACTCTACTAAGGGCCACATAATGAGACTCTGTCTCAAAAAAGTAAAAATAAAAAAAGAAGAGAGTTTGGATGCCATTGACAGCCTTACTGTTAGCAGCCTCGACTTCATTGAATAGGTCCTCTGAGAGCGTAATTAATGTCTTTTTTGCCTAAAGCAGTGTTTTTCAACATTTTTATCTCAGGGCACCCTTGAAACTATAGTTAAACTTCCAGGGCACACTTAAATCATATTGATCCCAAAAAAGTGAAAAAAGGAATATACTCGCTGTGCTTTGAACTTCTTTTGAAAATAATTTAATTAATGATCTTAAAAAAATTTTATGGCAAACATAAGATCCACCGCACATTGGTTGAAAATCACTGCCCTAATGACAGTTCACTTGTAAGTTGTTGGAATATATGTGTGTGTGTGTGTGTGTGTGTGTGTGTGTGTAAAAAGAATGTTTGCAAAGTGGCTCCTGCGTAAAGTCCCAACCCTGGTAATCACAAGGAAAATATTTTAAAATGATTTTTGTGTAACACATTGTATTTGCTGTCACAGGTGATAATTGTCTCATTTTGTAAGAATTGTACCTATTAACCCATTAATTGATAAATTAATTTATGTGTTTCATTTAGCTCTTACAAAATGAAACTGAAACATGTTGGAAAGCATTTGAAATCACTTCACTGAAGTTAGAAAATCTTATGTGTGACAAAAAGAAGCCTTTTATGGTTAAAGAAAGAAACAGTTTAAAGGGAAAGGAAAGAGAGTTTCAGATGGCACTTAAGACCAGGTAAAATTCTGAGATCCTTTTAGATTTTATTTTTATTTTATACCTTTTTATTCTATTTTTATTTTATTTTATTTTTGAGACAAGAGTCTCTGTCACCGTGGGTAGAGTGCCCTGCCCTCATCAGAGCTCACAGCAGCCTCAAAAACTCCTAGATTCAAGCAATCTTCATGCCTCAGTCACTTAAGTGTCTGGGACTACAGGCACCACCACAATGCCTGGCTAAGTTTTCCATTTTTATTAGATGTGGAGTCTCACTCTTATTAGGCTGGTCTTAAACACCTGAGCTCAAGCAATCCTCCTGCATTGGCCTCCCAGGGTGTAGGATTATAGGCATGAGCTACCATGCCTGGTCCATGAATTTAATAAATTTACTAAATTTTAAAATGCTCTTTTAAGCAAGGCTATTACTAAACTAAGTGTGTTATTTTATTTAAATGTCACAGCAACCTTAAGAGAGGTTACCATTATGATTGCTATTTTTCTGATAAGGCATATGATACTCAGGGTGGTTAAATAATGTAACCAGGCCACACTGGTAACTAGAGACTTCAGTGGGTCTTAAGGTCTGACAGGCTCCTCAGGCCACTGGAGAAGCCTACCTGTCCTTCTGTCTCCACTTGGACATGAATTTTGCCAAGTCACATAACCTTTCTGGGCATGCTGAATAAAGAGTTCTGTCATTACCCCATATCCAGAGGCCATCTATCTCCAGTACACATTTCCTGTTTCACCTGGGAAGATATCAAGACTCAGAGTCTACATGTGACCTACCCACACTCACACATTTCAGCACATTACTGGTACATTTGAACCTCACTATATTTCCATGTAGCAAATTATCCCATAATTATAATAAAATAACTCTATGTATTCTTAGTCATCAAAATGAAGTTAGATTACATTAAAAAATTTATTTCATAGGAAAAGAAAAGACTTGACATATTTTACAATTTTCCATTCAGTGTGATATCTCT
This sequence comes from Galagoides demidoff, assembly GCA_963574575.1. NCBI lineage: Eukaryota > Metazoa > Chordata > Mammalia > Primates > Galagidae > Galagoides > Galagoides demidoff. The sequence goes on from CAUYQV010188233.1 coordinate 3,317, forward strand.
TAAAACTATTAAGAACAGTTGGAGGCTTGACCTCTATAGCTCAGCGGCTATGGCACCAGCCACATATACCAGAGCTGGTGGGTTCAAATCCAGCCTGGGCCTGCGAAACAACAATGATAACTACAACCAAAAAATGACTGCCTGTTGTGGCGGGTCCCAGCTATTGGGAGGCTGAGGCAAGGGAATCACTTAAGCCTAAGAGTTTGAGGTTGCTGTGAGCTGTGACACAACAGCACTCTACCAAGGGCAGCATAGTAAGACTCTGTCTCAGAAAATAAAAATGCTTGGATATTGGGATACTTTTTTTTTTTTTTTTTTGCAGTTTTTGGTTGGGGCTGGGTTTAAACTAGCCACCTCCGGCATATGGGGCTGGCACCCTAGTCCTTTGAGCCACAGGTGCTGACCCCAGTATTGGGATATTTTTGAGAGTAAAAGAAGAAATCACTAATAATGATCTATACATAGGATTATATATTTTTATTGTGTAATTATATTCTTGGTTAAATAATGGTGTTAATATATTCTATAGGGTACAATTCTGCTGTATTCTCCCCTCATTTCTGGTTTGTTTTTTACCCAGAATGAAGTCTTTGGAGACTGCACTACAGATTGTGTTACTGGTGGAGAATGAGTTACACCTTCTCTGTGACTCAGACCTGCCCCCGAGTGAAGTGACTGTCCAGGAATTTTATCTCATTGATGCCGATGGCCTTTATCAAAACCTGAGGGTAAGTGTAAGTTCTCATGGTGTATTTACAGAATGACCCATTCTTCAGAGATTTATAGATATTTATGAATCATTAGTTATTTATCTAGTATAGAATTAGAATATGAGCCACGACTGAAAATTCTTCAGTAATTTAGACTTCTTATTTATTTCTCAACTCTTTAATTCCTTTCAAATTTGGAGGTGGGTACTATGTAGTAAATAATGGGGCGTTTTCTTTGAATACCAAAATGAGGCTTTATTTATGAATGCCTTCATCAATGACTAAATTAGTAAATATCATACTAGACTTCTCTAGTTAGATTAGCATATTATATAATTTTCTTCTTCCAGATCTCATCTTAAATCCAAGGTATCTGTTTCATTTTTCAAATTAGAAAATAGAGTTCTCAGCAGTTCACTCTCTAATTATTTTCTTTGAAGCGATAGATTTCTATACTTTGGGGGACTGAAACATCAGGAAGGGCATCAGATATTGAAACTACAGGGCCGTCTCATTCATAATTCAAATGTTTCCTTATGCTGCAACTGTCAGCTTTGGTCAAACTGAGAAGCATTTTTCTAGATCAAATCTAGTCAGGTAATTTGGAGTTAGTTTCTGATGCACAGTCTCTCTTCTTCTTGCCTGAGTCTTTTTAGCTTTTTTTACTTTTATTTTAGAATATCCAAGATTCCATAGCAGAGCAGATTCAAATATGCAACAATTTAGGAGAGTCAGGCAACTTTGTATGGAAGGAATTACATCCACTGGATGTGCGTGCAGTGCAGGAGATTATACTGAAATGCAAAACACAACTTGAAGAAATGAACCACAAGGTGCAGACGACTGAAGATGTCCTCAAGGCGCTGGAGAATTTTCTGGGGTCTCTCAGAATGTCTCAACTCTCTGCTGAGCTTGTTCCAGGCCATTCAGCCTCAGGTACACAGGCGATATCAGAAAATACTTCGACAGCAAAAAATAAAGCAGAAGAAATTCAACTGATGAAAGACAACGCCAGACGCTTGGACGAACGTTTGAAGATGCTTGATATGAGCTTTAAAGATGCTACACGGGGTGAAGACACCTCCTGTGAGAAACTTTCTGATGCTGTGTCAGTACAGTTATTGGAGACACATGGCGTGCGGGAGGGACTCGCTGAGGAACATGAGTTGCTAGAGGCTTGCGTTGCCAAAAATGAAGAACTCCTTAAAAATATTGAAGATGTGCAGAATCAGATCAGTAAGATTGGTCTTAAGGATCCCACAGCTCCAGCTGTGAAACATCGGTAGGTATTGTGTGCGGCCCGTTTCTGTATCTTTACATACCTATTAGGTGACACGATCCTTCCCACATCTGTCTGCTTCTGGCCCATCCCACTCTACTCAGCATTCAGTGTGCTCTTCTGTAGACTTTCCAAGCGGGCATTTTTTGGTTAATATTGTGCCTTAACAAAATGATGTGTAATTTTTTTTCTCTTTAAAGTGTGTGTTCTTGTGGACCAAGGAGGTGAAGTCAGGGGTGAGGTGGGTAAAGCACCACACATGAGTTATTTCGCAATCCCCTATTCCTCAGTGTGTTTACTGTGGAGTCGTCTTACATACGGAAGCCTAGCAGACTCCACCCCTCTGATGTTAAAGAAACAGGTGGGAGGGGGAAAGATGTATCTGCCACATCTGTGCACTTTCTCCCTTAGTTATTTGCCACCCCTCCTCCTGACAGGATTAGGGTGGGGTCTGAGTAGGAGGACAAAAGACTGAATTGAAGAGGCAGGCTAAGGTTAGTGTTGATTCTGGAGACTGAGCAGAATCAGGGTAGACTGAGGTTGGTGACCTCCCATACACACGCTGCTATTTTAATTCCAGCATCCAGAATGGTCTGAAAGTTGAAAGTTAGTGAGAGCCACTGCTGTGAACTCTTCTCTTCTTGCTAAATCTCTCCCACCTTCTGTCCCCTCTTCTACCCCACCCCTAGTTCCTCAGGCTCGGTGGTCTCTTGAGGGGTCTTTAGCTGGCCAAGACCCTCAGTTACACTAAGTGTACCCTCCCTCTGAAATCTCCCCATGACCTCATCCCAGTCAGACTTTTGCTTCTGAAGTGTCCCAGTTCTTAATGAGACATTATACTAATTATTAATTTAGTTATGGCTTTAATAAATTTTAATGACATATTCATAGATAATAAAGACAAATTCTCATAAATGAAAAACCATATGTTAAGTTTAATTATCAATAGAAAAACATATATACTGTGCCAGGCATTGTTTTAGGTATTGGTGATATAGCAGTTGACAAAATAGACAAAAGTTCTTGCCCCTTTTAGAGCTTATTTTTTAGTGAGAGGAGCAGGATACTTAGCATATCTTGTGCTAATGAAAACCATGGACAAAAACTAAGGGAGGTTTGATGGAAGTATTTCGAATTGCATGTGAAAACCCCACACTGTACCCCAGAAGTGTATTAATGTACATAGTTACCATTCAATAAAATTAAAAAAAAAAAAAAACTAAGGGAGCAAGGAGGAGGGATTCAATAGGGCTGTCAGGAAGGGTGCCGTTGGCATCACCTGAGGGCAAGCCAGCTGTCTACCTGGAGGAGGAGCTGTCTGGGCTGAGGCAGCAGTAGGTACCAAGGTCAGGTGCATTGGAAGAGAAAGTGCAGCGGGGGCAGTCAGAGACAATTTGGACAGATGTCTTAGTTCATGCAGGGACTTGTGGGCATGTGGTGACTTTGGTTTGTCCTTTGAGTGACATGGGAAGTCACTGGAGGAGTCCGAGCAGAGGGAAGTGATGTGGTTTTCATCATCATGCTTCTCTCTGGCAAGTGTGTTGAGAGTGGACTGTAAGTGTCAAGAGGAGACACACCCATCTGGTTTGACCTACTGTGGTGATGGGGGTAAAGGAGATGGCGGCATAGGCTGGGGGAGGTGGAGAGAAGGGCTGCGCCTCTGTGTGTATGTTGAAGAAAGGGTCCAGAAGATTTGTTGATGCATTGGACGTAAGGCATAAAAGGAAGATTAGAGTTAAAAATGCTTCCCAGGTTTGAGATGAACAGTCGGAAGAATGGACTTGCCATTGAAGTGAAGAGAGAAAGACTGGAGTGATTTGGAGTGGTGAACAGACCACCAGGAGTGCTCAGTTTTAGAAAAGATAGTCTCGAAATACTTATTTGACACTAAGTAGTGCTGTCAGTAAGACATAAAAATAGATGGTGTTACGAGTCAGCAGAGAGGTCTGGGCGGGTGAGAGTTTTTCTCATTTTCTCACGGCTATTTAAAGCCATGAAACTGGATTGCTGGGGAGTAAGTGCAGACAGATGAGGAAGAGGTCCAAGTCAGAGGTCCATGTTGCAGCCCTCTCTGGGGCTTTCCATGCTGAGAGACCAGGGAGGTGAGGAGGAGCCAGTGTATGAGGAGGGAAATCACAAGAGTCCCATGGCTATGGGAGAAGGCATTTCAACGAGGAGGAGTGATCAGCTGTGTCCTATGGCACTGACCAGTGACACAAGGTGAAGATTGAGAATGGATTCAGGTTTTTGCCAGGTGGGGGTTATCAGAGGTGTTGATGGGAGCAGTTTGGTGGAGTAGCAGGGAGTGAAATCTGCCTGAGAGGAGGGACGTCAAGGCAGTGAGCACTTTAGATTTAGATGAATAGAGTCATCCCTCTGGGATTAGTCCACCCTTGGCTAAATGACTCCTTTTTGATATGGGAGAGATTTTGTGCATAGCACAGACTGCAGGATTTCCCTGGCTTTTTCCTTCCTCTGAGGCTGCCCTCTCCTCCCTCAGGAGCCCTGCAGCTTGGATCGTCCATCCTCCCCCTCACACGTCCTGCCCGCTTCCTCACACATATGCACACATGCCTTTTTTCACTCACTTTCTCTCATATGCATAATACATTCCTTTTACATGTGTGTTCATCACAGAAAAAATTACTGCTCATGGTTCCATGTATTTGTTATGTTATTCAAAAACACCAAATTAGTATTCTGTAAATGCCAAGAGACTCCTGATGTCTGTAATAAAAATGTGTAATATTGGCATGACCCTTATGGAGACAAATGAAAGTTCAATAGCTCCCCGAGTGACCCATAGTTCTGTTGAATCAAACTGGTTGACGGTTGGCTATCAAACTGTTCTCATTCATAATCAAGGAAAATATCATTACTCAAACTGGATAAGGATCTGGATGAATATGAAAAAGAGAAGACACAGTTACAAGAAATGGCCAATTCTCTTCCACAATTCAAAGATGGCAGAGAAAAAACCTTGAATCAGCAGTGCCAAAATACAGTGCTTCTGTGGGAGAATACAAAAGCATTGATCACTGAAAGGTAAGGGGAAAAAATGCTCCTCCCAAATCAGAAAAAGTGCCTCTAGCACAGTTAAGTTTTGGAATTTTTATGTTGAAATCACATAAGTGTTTCACACTGGAGCCCACAGGGCCAGTGCCTGGGACAAGACTGAGAGCCCTAGGTTATAGCCAGAATGACCTAAGAGTTCTCTCCAAGGGATACAACTGTGCCTGATTGTCATCCCCCAGGATGAGTTTCCTCTGGCTGCCATAAGAAATGAGCACAAACTTAGTGGCTTAGAAACACCACCAATTTATTTCCTTATACTTTTGGAATTGGCAAGTCTTGAAACCGAGTTGTATTCCTTCTGGAGACTCCTTTCCATCTTCTAGAAGCCTTTGACATGCCTGGCCTTCCTGCATCTTTAAATAGCATATAGTGTCTTTGTCTCTTCTGACCTCAGTTCTGTCTTCACTTCTCCTTCTTGGACACCTTCTCCTGTCTCCCACCCACTTACCATGTTTCCCCAAAAATAAGACCTACCCCAAAAATAAGCCCTAGCAGGATTTCTATGTATTTGTTAAATATAAAACCTACCCCAATGATCAGACCTGCGTATCTGCATAGCCACGCCATGCATTTTGGTGCAGAGAGGAAGACATCCCCTGAAAATAAGCCCTAGTGTGTCTTCTTGAAGAAAAAAAAAAAAAAAATATATATATATATATATATATATATAAGACAGTGTCTTCTTTTTGGGGAAACCCCGTAAAGGACCCCTATGATGACACTGGCTCCACCCACACAGTCCCTGATAATCTCCGTTCTCTGGTCTTCAGCTTGATCACCTCTGCAAAGTCCTTTTTGCCTTGTGAGGTAGCAGGCAAGGTGACATTCACAGGATCCAGGAATCATCATGGGGACGTCTCTGGGAGTGGAGAGCCCTACTCTACTGCACTCGCCTACTTCAAGAGCGGATGTTGTGTTTCTTGCACAGTCTGAGCTAGTCACAAAAGTTTTCTGAACTATAAAGGCCATGACACATCAGTCCCAGTTGGCAATTCTTACTTTTTAAAATGTGACATTATTTATTTCTTTGAGAGATGCGGCTGTTTTTGTGATTGCTTGCATTTCCGGTTGTCAATTCCTCTGGCTTTTTTCCATCCGTGCTTTCTCCCCTTACTGTCTGCACAGGGTAGGGAGTCGGGGAGACTGACCCCCACCCACAGCAGCTTCCTGGGGTTCCAGCTGGGCTAGGGAGTGGGAGGCAGCAGGAGGAGATTAGGGGCAATGGGGGAGCCAGGGTGCTCTTCCCTGGCTTCTTTTTAGCATGTGTTTCTGGCACCTCCTGATGTGCCCTCAGGGCACTGTCTTCTCTGTACCCTTGAGGCAGGTGGCGTAACCTGCCTGCCCTGGCTTTTCCCCTGGGTGGGTCAGCCCCTCTGGTGATTTCCCTTAATTCTGCCAACTATCAGAGGCCCTTTTGGCACCTTCTCTTCAGAATTCATCTGAGAATTTCTATTTCCTATTTCCTGCCAGAACCTGAGGGTATAATAGTCAAGATAAAGCCTTGTTGTGCCGTTAGATCCAGTCAACCTTCTGATTTTCCTAAAGAAAGAATTGAGATCCAAAGAGGCTAATATAACTCATTCAAAGTCACAAGACCAGTTAGGGCCCAGCTATGGTAGAAACCAGGCATCCTAGATGCTGTGTTATCTGTGCTACTTTACTTTTGAAAAAGGATGGCTCGGCGCCTGTGGCTCAATTGGCTAAGGCACTAGCCACGTACACCTAAGGTGGCGGGTTTGAATCCCCAGCCCAGGCCCGCCAAACAACAATGATGGCTGCAACCAAAAAATGGCCGGGCATTGTGGCGGGCGCCTGTGGTCCCAGCTACTTGGGAGACAGAGGCAGGAGACT
>CAUYQV010188234.1:0-11438 GCA_963574575.1 Galagoides demidoff
CCTATTATGAAACTAATTTATACCTTTTATATGAAAGCTATAACCAAATAGCCTAAGAATGTGGGGAGGGGGAGGGAGAAGGGAGGGGGGGAATGGGTGGAGGGAGGGGGATTGGAGGGACCATTTTTGAGGTTTATCTTACAGGGGTACAAGTGAATCTCTCTAAGAGTAGAATGAGAATGTTTTAAAACAATAACTGAGAAAATAACATGAAGGCTGTGTTGATCAGTTTGGTGGAAGTATTCTGGATTGCATGTGAAAACCCCACATTGTACCCCAGAAGTGCATTAATGTACATAGTTACCATTCAATAAAAAAAAAGAAAAAGAAAAACCAGAACCATTAGGAGACTTTGACAGACAGATAAATAGATAGGCAGGCTGATGGATGATGGATGGATGGATGGATTGAAAGATGGCTGAGTAGACTTCTTATAGGGATTTTCCTTTATGAAATTGTGATACATGTTAAGCAGGCTCTGTACAGGTGATACTGGAACTTGAAGACCACAGTAAAGGCAGCTGAGAAGAGGAGGAAGAGTAAGAACAACAGAGAACCCACAGCCCACATGACAATCAGGAAAGCCTGTCAGTCCTCGTGTCCTCCAAACTTGGTGGTGTGGCTATCCAGCAGGACCCAAACACACACATCTGGCTTTGAAGTCAGAGAGGCTGGAAAGTAGAGCAATCATGGGCCTCACTGCTGCTTCATGCAGAAGAGGTAAATCAGCAGGTCAGCAACAATGTGTATGAGCTACACATTGGCTCTAAATTTCACCCTCTAAATCTCAGTCAAGAATCTGGCTTGTACCTTACTCAAAAGGACACAGACAGGGAAGAGAATTCTGGAAAACACACTTCACCTATCCAATCCACACAGGACAAAGCCACCACACTATCGAAAGCCTCTCTCTTATCAGCTATGAATAAGCCAGCTACTGCCAGCAGCCTGGGTACCAGGGTGTCATAAGCCTAAGCTTGCAGCATTAATCCATAGGAAGCTATGAATAGGTCAGCTACTGCCAGCAGCCTGGGTGCCAGGGTGTCATAAGCCTGAGCTTGCATTAACCCATAGGAAGGTTCACAGAGGGACACAAAAGCACATTTGCATGAGTTTGCAGTGTCACTCAAACATGTCAAGGGCCAGTATTGGAGAGGGATGCCTAGCCTGGCACAGCCTCCTCTCTTCTCCATCCCCAGTCCCCAGGCACTTGGACCATGTGAAGTGACCACACACTGTCATCTTTCCAACCTCACTGGCAGATGTTGCTGTCTCCTTCTAGGTTAGGATTTGTTCACTTTATCATTCACCTCTGATTGCTTCAGAAGGGGCTCAGCCCTGAAGGAGGAAGCAGACAGGAGGGCCCTCTCATCCTCAGTTTCTACTTTGATAATGTGTTTCATCTACAGCCTCACTACCCTAAACACACTGGATCTCATGTGATAATGTGTTTCATTGCAGGAACTTGCAATTAGCTGGGTTCTACTAGTGCTACTGTGAAAATGAAGGAAAATTGCCTGGGGTTGGATAAAGATGAGTTAGATGTTATGGGGCCACACCAGCATGCACAGAGATTATTAAACTCCTCATTAACTGAGCCAGGGCTTTGCCAGGACCTGGGGCAGGTGATCTGGGACTGTGAGCACATGGATGTCTCACCCAGGATGAGTACATCCAAAGGGGGAAGGCAGTGGGCAAGGGGGAGGGTGACTAATTCTTGGCATTCCTCAGCAAGGAGGCCTCAGAAATTCCTCCTTCCCCTGAGAGCCCCGTGGGAGCATCAGCTATTCAGTCCCAGAGCAGCCTGTTTCCGCTCAGCAGCACACGCACCACAGTGCCGATGCTCAATCTAACTTACCAGATGGCATTGAAAAGTCACAGCTTCTGTTTTTCTTACCCTGACAAGGTTTTAGAAGGGTAGAAATGGAACACTTCTTCCAAGTGAAATAGTGTCTGTTCTGGCACTGTGGCGACATCATTCCAACATGAGAGAGGGGGGAGGGTGTCGAGGTTCACAACATGTGTGCATACACGTGTCTCTGTGGATAAGAAGCTTGGGTGAGGATAGGAGAAGGTGTGAATCCTAACAATCTCCTCTCTTCTTGTGTCCTTGCAGCCTCCATTGCTGAAAAATGAATAGCTTGGGTCACAGAGAAGGCACAGAGCACAGCCACAACATGCATCAAGTAAAAGCAAATTAAATGTATAAGCACCTAAGTCAAAATCATTTTTACAGCCTGAACTAGCAAGAGCATCATCTTAATCAGGGGTAGAAGGGAAGATGAACAGCCAGGACAGAGATGACCCTTCATAGGAGCTCTGTTCTTACTTTTAGGGTACCTTCTATTAGCAAACCAATCTATGATGCTGTAAATGATGAGTTGCTCTGCAAAGCAATCTAGGGGAGCTGGTGAAGATCACCCAGGATGCTTATGCAGAGAGTAAGCTGGCTCTGGAAGAGGCCAAAAATTGGTGAGCAAGCAGTGGGAGCTTTAGAGCCCAGATGTTACACTGGAGCTGCTCCTGGCTCCTGGCCTAGTCCTAATTCTACTATTTCCTGGCAATTAGCAGGACAGATCCTGAGCCTTGATTTCCTCACTCATAATATCACAATATCAATACTGACATCGAGAAATGAGATATGCATAAACACATTGTAACTGACAAAGACAAAAATAAAGCTAACATTTGAGACTTTCCAAATGGTAATAACTATTATTTTTTCTTATTTCAGATTAAAATGAGGATACCAATGATTAAGTTACACAGTTTGTGTTTGTAAGGTTCAAGTTAGAGTTGTAGTTAATATCCTTCACTCAGGAAGTGCCTCATATACCCATGCAATGTACCCATTGGGTTGGAACTTTCCCTCCCACACTTAAATTTAATTGATTTTTTCTCTTATTTGAGCACATTATTAATCTACTTGCTTTAATGTAGTATTGAGTACATGTAATGCTTGTTTATCCATTCTTATGATACTTCATAAAATTAGAATGTTCTCCAAATTCCTCCAGGTTGTTACAAAGATACAAAATCTCTATATTTTTATGGCTGACTAGTATTCCATGATATACATATATTACAATTTATTAATTTATGTGTTGAAGAACACTTGGGTTATTTTCACATCTTGATGATATGGTGAGATAAAGTGATAGCCCCAGGTTTGTTCTTATTTCATAAAATTGTGTTGGCTATTCAGGATTTTTTCTGTTTCCATACAAAATGTAGAACTATTTTTTCAAGGTCTTCAAAGTATGACATTGGAATTTTAATGGAGATTGCATTAAATCTGTAGTTTGCTTTGAGTAGTATAGACATTTTAACAACGTTGATTCTCAGCAGCTGGCTCACTCACACAAACATACGAATTACAGGTAATAGCCACTATTTATGTTCATTGATTGTTTGATCCTTCTAATTATCTATTTTATACTTGAGGAAATTGAATCTCAAAAGGTTAAGAAACTGTTTCAAAGTTACATAGGTAGTAAGGAGAATTGCTAAAGTTTCAACTCAGGCTATTGACTTTGAAGTCTATCTGTTCATCTTTATTCCTTTCTGCCTACCTCTCAATGCCATGATTAGCCACAGTCAGCCAAAAGTAGCCATTTTCCATCTCATACTTCTGATTTCAGGCTTTATATCTTTTTTCAGGTTCATATCTTTAACTTTGAAGAAATATACATAGATTACGTTTGATATCTATAACACAGTGTCTTGAAGATTACATCCTGTTACAGCCCACTTGAGTCTGGATTTTAAACTTTCATCTTCCCAACATTTATTTTAACCTTCAATTCTGGGCCTTGTTTGTACATCCAGGAAGAACAGGTTCTTGATTCGTTTTTGGCCATGTGTCACTTCCCAGATGTTCTTCCAGGGCTAGTTTCTAGTGAAAGCAACACCTTTGTTCTTTCTGAGACTGATCTTGCCTCTTAGGATATCAAACATCCTGTTTCTTCTAATATCAGATAAATATTGAGTCTTGCAGTCTAGACTGAGTCTTGTAATCTGTCAGAACCAGCAAAATAATTACAGCCTTTGCACTTGAGTTGAACCCACTGCAAGAAAAATTATTCCTTCTTGATAATCTATGTCCTTATTCCCCAAGCACCAGGCTCAAGGCACTGTAAGGAAAGCTGAACCTTGTGCTGGTCAGGGCTGGAGGAGGATGTGGCCAGATTTTGGCATCGTTAAACTGGTCAACCAGCTGCAAGACATTACCAGCTGCCATGTTAATCATTAATGAGGCAGACAGTGCCTGTTGCCTGTGTAGTGAACCAAACATTATGACTTGGGATTTCATTTCATTTAAAATTAACTCACAGAATGAAGAATTGGCCTCCAGCTTGTGAGAGACAGAGTTGTTGGCACAAAGAGGAGACTGGCAGGCCAGAAGCACAAAGGGAACATAAAGTCCCTCATTGAGATGATCCAACTGTTTGTATGCAGGCCATGTCTTTTAATTCAACTCCATCTCTGTGTTCCCAAGCAGAGCCTCTGTGTCCCCTCTCCTTCCTGCTATGGCATGCACTGACACCTCTCCAAATTACCTTTACTATGTCTTTAAATGTAGGCAAACTGGCAATACAGTCCTACTCTTTATTAGTGGATTATATTTTCTTAAGAAAGATAAATGCATTTTTTAAAACTTTCATTGTGTTTACATAAGAATTAACAAAATTTTTTATAATGCTTAAACCCACACAAAGATAAGGAGAATAATAAAATGAACTGTGATGAACCGACCATTCTTTTTCAGTAATTATCAACATATTACTAATCATCTTTCATTCTCCCCAGATTTGTTGTTTGTTTTTCCTGGAATATTTTAAAGCAAAACCAAGACATCATGCATTCTACCGGAAAATTCTCTTGTATTGATCTCTAATTGATTAGAACACTGCTATCTATTTATCTATGCATACACAACCACTGTACCATTGTTAGACCCAACAAAAATTAGCAAGCACTTATTAATACTTCCAAATAATGAGAGCACATTCAAATTTTTCTCCTTGTCACAAATGATGTCAGTTTATAATTGGTTGTTCTATTCAGGATCTAAACAAGGTTTACACGTGGCATTTGGTTGGTAGGTTTTATTTTATATAACACTCTACCATTCCTTTCCCCACTTCTACACTATTTCCTGGGCCAGTTAGTAAAATTGGGTCATTTGTTCTCTAAAATGTACTATATTCTGAATTTGGCTGACTGCTTCCTCATGGTGTTAATACGTTCTTCTATCAATATTTTCTGTAAACTGAAAGTTAAAGCTGGAGGTTTGAGTAGGTTTAAGTTTAATTTTTTTAAGTGAAAATCATTCATAGATAGTGCTATATACTTCCTATTGCATTATATCATGAGACACATGATGTTTGGCTGTCCCATTTTTGGTGATGCTAAGATTGATCAATGGGCTCCTATCTCTCTGTTATAATGCTCCTCATTAATCATTTGCCTAATACATTGTGCATCTATTCATAATTATCTCATTAAAAATGGCAAAACAGGTCAGTTCATTCTGCTCAAGGGAACAGTACAACAAGAGGACATTTCAATTCCAAATATTTATGCACCCAACTTAAATGTTCCTAGATTTATGAAATAGACTTTGATTGGTCTGAGCAATATGATAACCCATAACACCATAATAGGTGGGGACTTTAACACCCCTCTGGCAGAATTTGACAGATCCACCAAACAGAAACTAAACAAAGATATAATGGATTTAAATGTGTCCCTAGAATGAACAGGCTTAATAAACATATATAGAACATAACATCCCAAAGTTAAGTAATATATGTTCTTCTCATCAGCCCAAGAAACATACTCCAAAATAGACCATACCCCAGGATACAAATAAAACCTCAACAAAATTAAAATAATTGAAATTATACCTTGTCTCATCTCAGACTACAAGGCAATAAAAGTGGAACTCGATTCCAACAAAACATTTCATCACCACAGAAAGGCAGGGAAATTTAACAACCTCATGCTGAATGACAGTTGGGTCAAGGAAGAGATAAAGGAGGAAATTGTTAAATTCCTGGAGCATGATAACAATGAGGCTACAAATTGTCAAAATCTGTAGGATTCTATAAAAGCAATCCCAAGAGAAAAATTTATTGCAATAGATGCCCACATCCAAAAAAACAGAAAGAAAGCACATCAATGACCTAATTAATCATTTTAAAGAAATGAAAAAGAAGAGCAATTTAATCCCAAACCTGCAGAAGAAAAGAAATAGCCAAAATTAAGTAGAAATAAATGAAATTGGAAACAAAAGAACCATTCAAAAAAATTAATGAAACAAAAAGTTGGTTCTTCAAAAAGATAAATAAAATTGGTAAAAATTTGACTGGATTAACTAGAAAAAGAAAAGTAAAATCTCTAATAACTTTAATCAGAAATGAAAAAGGGGGAATAACAAAAAATACCATAGAGCTACAAGAGATTATCTCTGAGTACTACAAAAGATTATCTCTGAGTACTACAAAAAACTCAATGCCCAGAAACTCAACAATGTGGAGGAAATGGACCAATACCTAGAATCACACTGTTTTTCTAGACTTAACCAGGAAGAAATAGATCTCTTGAACAGACCAATATCAAGCACTGACATTGAAGAAACAATAAAAAAGCTTCCAACAACAAGAAAAGCCCTGAACCAGATGGCTTCACACCAGAATTATATCAAAAGTTCAAAGAAGGGCTTGTACCTATACTGCAGAAACTATTCCAAAATATTGAGAAGGAAGGAACATTCCCCAACATGCTCTATGAAGCAAAACCAGGAAAGGACCCAATTAAAAAGAACTACAGATCATTTTACTAATGAATATTGATGCAAAAATAATAAAATCTTAGGCAATAGATTACAGCTACACATTTAAAAAATTATGCATCATGATGAAGTAGGCATCATCCCTGGGATGCAAGGCTGGTTTAACATACACAAATCCATCAGTGAAATTCACCATATCTATAGAAGCAAAAACAAAGATCATATGATCCTCTCAATAGATACAGCAAAAGCATTTGATAAAATTTAGCATCCTTTTCTAACAAGAACACTTAGGAAAAATAGGCATAGGTGGCAATTTCTTAAACTGATTGAAGCTATCTACAACAAACCCACAGCTAATATTATACTGAATAGAGTAAAACCGAAAGCTTTTCCACTGAGAACTGAAAGGATATCCAAGGATGTCCTCTATCACCACTACTATTCAACATAGTGCTGGAAGTTCTAGCCAATGCAATCAGGCAAGAGAAGGATATAAAGGGCATTCAAATTAGGGTGGAGGAGGTCAAACTTCCACTGTTTGCTGATGATATAATCTTATACTTAGAGAATCCCAGAGACTCAACCACAGGTCTCCTGGAAATGATCAAGAAATACAATAACATCTCAGAGTATAAAATCAATGTCCACAAATCAGCAGCCTTTGTATACACCAGTAACAGCCTAGTTGAAGCTAATCAAAGATACAATTCCTTTCACAGTAGCTTCAAATAAAAGGAAATAACTAGGAATATACCTAACAAAAGAGATGAAGGACCACTACAAAGAAAATTATGAAACCCTAAGAAAAGAAATAGCAGAAGACATTAACAAATAGAAGAACACACCGTGCTTTCAGCTGGGAAGAACCAATATTGTGAAAATGTCAATACTACCCAAAGCAATCTACAGATTCAATGCAATCCCCATTAAAATACCAACATCATACTTTGAAGAAGTGGAAAAAATAGTACTTCATTTTGTATGGATCCAGAAAAAAAAAACTTGTATATCCAAGGCAAATTTTAGTAATAAAAACAAAGCTGAAGGTATTACTCTGCCAGACTTTAGGCTATATTATAAGTTCACAATGATCAAAACAGCATGGTACTGGCACAAAAAAATAGAGACATAGACATAAGAACTGAATAGAAAACTAAGAAATGAAACTAGTCTCTAATAGCCATCTGATCTTTGATAAACCCAGAAAAACATACTCTGGGGTAAAGAATCCCCATTCAATAAATGGTGCTCAGAGAACTGAATAACCACATGTAAAAGACTGAAACAGGACTCGTACTTTTCACCACTTGCAAAAATTGATTCAAGATAGAAAAAAGATTTAAATCTAAGCCATGAATTAGATGACAAAAAAGATTTAAATCTAAGCCATGAATAGAAACAATAAGAATTCTAGAAAAAAGTGTGAAGTGTGGGAAAACCTCTTAAGGATGTCAGCCTGGGGAAAGATTTTTATGATGCTGACTCAGTGCAATTGCCACAGAAATAAAAATAAACAAATGGAACTCATTTAAACTGAAAACCTTCTGCACAGTTAAGCACACAGCATCTAAGCAAATAGACAACCTTCAGAATGGGAAAAGATATTTTCATGTTATGAATCTAATGAAGGTTTGATAACTAGGATCTATACAGAACTCAAATTAATCAACAAAAGAGAGAAACAATCCTGCCTATCACTGGGCAAGAGACATGAACAGAACCTTCTCTGAGGAAGACAGACAAATGGCTAACAAACATGTGAAAAAATGCTCATCATACCTAATCATTAGAGAAATGCAAATGAAAACCACTATGAAATATCACCTACTCCCAGTAAGATTAGCCCACATCACAAAATCCCAAACTTGCAGATGCTGGTGCACATGTGGAGAGAGGGGAAGACTTTTACACTGTTGGTGGAATTGAAAACTAATAGTCTCCTTGGAAAGAAGTATGGAGAATCCCCAAAGAACTCAAATTAGACCTCCCATTTGATCTTAATATGCCACTACTAGCCATCTACCTAGAAGAAAAAAAAATCATCTTATCATAAAGATATTTGCACTAGATTGTAAACTGAGCTGTGATAAACAATCACCAAGATGTGGAAACAACCTAAATGCCAGTAAACTTAGAAATGTCTTAACAAACTGTGGTATATGGATACCATACTGAATACTGAATACTATTCACCCATAAAAAAGGATGGTGACTTTACATTTTTTTGTTAACTTGGATGGAATTGAAACACATTCTTCTCAGTAAAGTACCACAAGAATAGAAAAGCAAATATCCAGTGTACTCAATACTAACATGAAGCCCCTAGACAATCTAATTCACACCCACAAAGGAGAAAAACTCAATTTAATTCAAGTTGAAGGGGAGGGAGAGTGAGGGAGGAAGGAGAGGGGAGGAGGGTGCACCCACATAATGGGCACAATGTAGGGGTATATAGCACACATTTGGGTATGAGACACAACTACAAAGCTGTTAAATTCAAATATTGTGAGGGTTTTTTTTTCAAATTCAAATATGGTAACCTGGTTATTTGTACCCTCACATTAACCTGAAGTTAAAAACAAAAAAAAATGGAAATGGAACTTTTCAAAATCCACTATTACTTTTGTATCTACTAAATGGAATTCTGTAAAGAAGGACTAATTTTATCAACTATTGATTTCCCTGAATATAATTCCTACAGGAATGTCAAGATAACTGCTTAATTCTTTCCATTATTTGCCAATCTTCAGAATATTAAGTTGTATCCTAGAAATGCCCAGTAGTGACCAAGTGTGTTTTTAGTATCAGTTTGAAGTTACGGGTTCTCATATGTTTGATCTGTTTCAACTAAATATAGTTATTATGACATCTTTATATGTATGTATGTGAAGATATTATATCTTTTTAATTATTAATTTATCCCAATGTATGCCTGTGGGAGTACTTTTGAGTTGGTTTCATTATTCCTTGACATGATCCATTAGATTTTTAAAAAACATTTTTATCATGGCAAAATATATAGCATAAAATTTGCAATTTCAACCATTTTAAAAACACAAAGCAGTAACATAAATTACTTTTGAATGTTATGCAACCATCACCACTATTGATTTCCAAAACTTTTTGATCACCCCAAAAAGAAAAATTTTGTATCCAGTAAATAATAATTCCATACTATGACTCCCAAACTTTGGTAACCTCTAGTCTATTTCTGACTCTAAGAATTTGCCTGTTCTATATGTTTCATATAGGAGGATTCATATTTGTCTTTTGTGTCTGGTTTAATTCACTTAGTATGTTTTTAAGATTTATCTATGTTGTAGTATGTATCATCTATGTTCACTCCTTTGGGGGGAAGAACATTTTATGGTTTGTATATACCACATTTTGCTTACCCATTCATTTATCCATGGATATCTGTTTCTACCTTTTGGCTATTGTGAATAATGCTGTAGTGAACATTGTCATACCCATATCTGTTTTCGTCACTCTTTTTTATTCTTTTGAATAAATACCTACAAGTGGAATTGGTGGGCCATGTGTTAATTCTATTTTTACATTTTTGATGACCTTCCAAACTATTTTTCACACAATCCCCAGCAGCAATGTACAAGGGCTCCAACTTGTCCACATTCTCGACAATGTGACCCATTAGGCTTTGATAACTTGCTAGTTTTCTGGCACAACATAATGCTCAAATTATCTTGAACATTTATTGCTCAAACTTGGAATCAACCACTTTTCCAAGGAACTCTGATTTCCTTGAGTTGGAAATAGTATTTATAAGACATAGCATGGGTACTAGGTTTACTCATAAATGCTAGGTTTTTGTTGCTTCTGGGCCATTTTAATTCTCAGCTCTTCAGCTGGAAAAGGATTCTGTAAGTAAGAATGGCCTAAGAGTTAGAGAAGAATCCAGGGCACTGTTGGTACAATATAGCCTCAAGGTACAGATCAAATTAAGGCTGTGGCTATAAAATCTTGTTAAGACTTCAGAAAGATTTATGGTGGTATCCCATAGATATTCTGAGCTAAACAACAAAAAAAAACTTCTAAGGATTTCATGAACATTTTGCCAAAGCATCCCAACTGCAGCCCTCAAAGTGGAAAGAGGCCTCTCTTAAAGAGATTTGTAGATGTGGCTGTTGCATAAAGAACAGAAACCCTCCGCACTTCTGGAGAAGGTGTTAAATCCCAAAGCCAGAGTTGCTGGCGTGGATGTGGAGAAAAGGGAACACTTTTACATTGCTGGTGGGAATGCAAATTAATACATTCTTTTTGGAAAGTCATCTGGAGAACATTTAGAGATCTAAAAATAGACCTGCCATTCGATCCTATAATTCCATTATTAGGTATATACCCAGAAGATAAAAAATCACATTACAATAAAGATCTTTGTATCAGAATGTTTATTGCAGCCCAATTCATAATTGCCAGATCATGGAAGAAGCCCAAGTGTCCATCAATCCACGAATGGATCAATAAACTGGTATATGTACACCATGGAATACTATGCAGCCCTAAAGAAAAATAGAGACTTTACCTCCTTCATGTTTACATGGATGGAACTGGAAAATGTTCTTCTTAGCAAAGTATCTCAGGAATGGAAGAAAAAGTATCCAATGTACACAGCCCTTTT